>JAAXCT010002144.1:0-93104 GCA_012490785.1 Eragrostis nindensis | reverse complement strand
GGTTGGTGCATAGTTGTTTCTCTTGCAACGGTTGTTAAGTCGTCTCTGAGAAGATATAGTACAAAGCAGACTGAAACAAGATCTATATTCTTTGGATGCTTCAAAATTCATCCTTTTGTATGCCAATCAAGAAACCCCCTGTTGTATTTTAACAATGTAAGCATGTGTTACAGTGTTACGATGTATTAGAGCTTCATGTCGTTCTCAATTTCATCAGTCATTCAATACTCCTGAAAAAGAATTGTTCATAAATAGAAAATTATCTTATGCATACCAATTATTTTCCTGATTGCCCCCGCGGCAACGCGCGGGGTGCCTGCTAGTTTGAGGAAAAGAGCAGCCTTTCTTTTTGCCATTAGCTCTCTGATGATTCCCTGCACATACAAGATGCTGAGAGTTGCCTAACCAGCAGCGCAAAAGGCATGTTGCACCGGCCAATTGGAGGGAGGGAGTAGTACACGTGAATGAAGATAAGCATGTCTATCTTGTATAGTGATTGAGGTACCATCAAGAATCAAGAAACGTTTTCAGTGGTGCAAAAGGCATGTTGTACCATGTGGTGCAAAAGGCATGCTGTACCATGTGATGCAAAAGACATGTTGTACCGGTCAATTGGTGCAGGTTCACGCAAATGGTCATGCTGAGAGTTGCCCAACCAGTTGGTGCTGCACTACATGCATGAGCCGGTGACCAACAACGCAGATGAGCTGCACCAAACTACCTGGCTCTCGCTCGCTCATCGTCTGCAAAGGGCGGCAGCTAGCACCGCCCCGCTCGCAGCAGCATGGCGAGCCACCACCCCCTCTTGCCGCCACCATGCATTGCGGCGCTGCTGCTGCTCCTGGCGGTGGTGGTCAGCAGCGACGCATCCTCCACCACGATGGAAGAGGAGGCGCACCTCGAGCCGGCGGACAAATACGGCTACAGGACGTACATCGTCCTTCTCGAGCCACCTAAAAGAGGCCAAGACATGGATGCCCATGCTCACAGAGCATGGCACCAGTCGTTCCTACCTTCAACGAAGACTGTCCAGGGCGAGCCGCGACTGCGGCGGTCGTACCAGGCCCTCCTCCACGGCTTCTCTGCGCGCTTGACCGAGAAGGAGGTGAAGCAGGTCTCCGCCAAGCCAGGATTCGTCCGGGCCTTCCCGAACGTCATCCGGTACCCGCAGACCACGCGGACGCCGGAGTTCCTCGGCCTTCCCTACCACATGGGGGACGAGCCCTTGGGCTGGCCCGGCCATGGCGGCCGGGGGATGATAATCGGCGTCCTCGATGGCGGCATCGTCAACGATCATCCGTCCATGGATGATGCAGGGTTCTCTGAGCTGATCGAGAAGCCGCCGAAATGGAGGGGATCCTGCCACGATGAAATGGTATGCAACAACAAACTCATCGGGGCCGTGAATTGCGTAGGCTCCGGACCACCTTTGGACGTCGCCAGCGGGCACGGCACCCACGTGGCGAGCATCGCGGCTGGCAACTTCGTTGCCGGCGCCAACGTCCACGGCCTTGCCAGTGGCGACGCGTGCGGCATGGCTCCGCAGGCGTACGTCGCCGTGTACAAGGTGTGCGGGGAACTGGGCTGCAATGACGAAGCCATCATGACCGCCATGAATTTGGCGGTGCATGACGGGGTCGACGTCATCTCGCTGTCTATCGCCGGGCCCTCCAGACCGACGTACGACCACGACCCAATAGCCGTGGCTTCCTTCGCCGCCATGCAGGCCGGCGTTCTGGTCGTCGCTGCTGCCGGCAACTACGGCCCAAATGGAGCAACCATCAGAAACGACGTGCCTTGGCTTGTCACCGTGGGAGCCACCACCGTGGACCGGTCATTGAGGGCCCTTGTCGTCCCAGCAGCTTATGAGGCTGACAATGATTATATGACTGGTCAGTCGCTCACCGATAGGCAGCGGCTGAGGACAGTTCTACCAAAGGCCAAGCACCAACTCCTCTACAGCGACGATCGTGCTAACTGCAGGTACGTACTCAGAGGCTGGCTTTATGTAATATTGGACAGCTAGCTACATGCATGTATCAAATATGTTTAATATATATATATATTCCCCTTTCTAAAAAAAATACTGCAGGTACTCACGAGAAGAGATGCGGGTGCGTGTTCCGGGCCGGGTCGTCATCTGCCAGGGCGGCGGCGGCCGCAGTGGAACAGGACGAGACACCATCGATAGGTTGATGCACAATAACGCAACGGCTATCATTTTGGTAGACCCGCCGGAGTATGGATACACCGGAATGCTGTCGGACATGGGCAATCGTCCAGTTATTCAGGTGTCGCACGAAGAGGGCGAGATTCTCAAGATCCTCATAGATGCGCCGGACCCCACGGTGTCAGTCGACTTCACCGTCGGCACTGTTGTGGGTGTTGCGACTTTGGCCCCTAGGGTGGGCTACTTATCGTCCCGTGGCCCGAGCAGGTACTACCCCAGCATCCTGAAGCCCGACATGGTGGCGCCCGGGATGAATATCCTGGGCGGGATACCGTTCCAGGTTGGGACCGATCATCCTGTGTACTTCGGTTTAAAGTCGGGAACCTCAATGGCAGTGCCACATGTTAGCGGTGCAGCCATCCTGTTGAAGAGTCAGCATGGAACCTGGAGTCCGGCTGCAATCAAGTAAGTATTAACTAAACTATAGGCAGCAATTGACGAAAAGGAGGAGGAAAACACGTACAATCGTACTGATCATTTTTGGATTTATGATCTGCAGGTCTGCGCTCATGACAACGGCCGACATCGTCGACAACTCCGGGCATGCTATCGTAGACGAGCAGGGAAACCACGCCGGCGTGTACAAGATGGGGGCTGGCCACATCAACGTGTCCAGGGCCATGGACCCTGGGCTCGTGTACGACCTCGACGACCGGCAGTACGGCGCCCACATCTGCTCCACGCTCGGCGATGCTGCACTGCGCGCCGTTACCAACAACTCGATGTCATGCATCCAGCTGCACACCACGCATCCATCCAACCTCAACTACCCGAGCATAATAGTCCCGTTGCAAGAGGAGGGGTTCTCCGTGGAGAGGACACTGACCAACGTCGCGCCACCGGGGACACCGGAGACATATACGGCCAAGGTGGTAATGCCCGAGGATGTTTTCGTCACGGTCCACCCAACCAGCCTCACCTTCAGTTATCCAGGGCAGAATGCCTCGTACCACATGTCAGTCAGAAGCATCACCAGCAACCTCCCACCCAAAGGAACATGGTACCAAGGCACCGTCCAATGGTCTTCAAGCAAACACACGGTCACAAGTCCCATGGTCGCCGTCGTTGGCCTGGCCACCTCTCATCGGTCCACGCCGTGGAATCTGAACTAAGCAAGGGTAAGGTTTTTTTTTTTTTTCCCCCCAGGAAACTCTACTGGTATTTTCTTTGATGTGTTGTCCCGATCGAACTGGGCGCCGACCAGCAGGCATTGCTGGCGGTGTGGCCGGAGTTTATGCCCCAGGGTATAAACTCCAAATAGATCCCCGGTTCTAGGAGTGGGTATTTATTTGCTACTTTCTGTTGTTTATGTTAACTATGGAAATCTATCTTTATCTCTCTATATAAAAACGGACCATGAAAAAACTTCCATTTCCACAACAAAGACACTGTGGATAATTCATTCCCACAGAATTTGGTAATTCATCCAGATTTTTATGAAAACAGTTAAAGCTCCTAATAATTCATTGAAATCTTATGAAGCAGCCCTGTTCAGAATTTTTTAACTCCAAACACAGAGCTCAAATCAGTTTAATACAAAAGCAAAGTTGTAGGGTTTTTTTCTCCCTCCAGTGTCACAAAAGGCCTTACATAAGGAAATGTTAATGAATAATATGCGAGATAGTATAAAACTGCTCCAACCATTACATACGGAAATGTATAACTTGGCATCAGGAAAAAGATCCACAGATCAGGCAATGATTTTGAAACCGTGGCTTCATTTCTAAAATAAGTGAATGATGCTCGTGCTGCAGATTTCCATGGGGGAAAATAGGATACAGACCTTGCGCATCTTATCTAGCAACATATGTATTTCACTGATCAAATGCACTACACGGTGGATAATTGGGAAGAAGTTAGCTCAATCACTTAATTATGGCTGCTGCACAAATGAGCATTATACAGAGAAACTAAGCTTGCACTGCTGCTCCGGAGTTTCTAGAGTCTGTCATCAAGGTAATATAGTTGGACCATTTCAGGCGAAGCCAAGCTGAATAATTTCACCAATTTTCAACAAGTAATGGCGAAGGCATCTAATAATTTCTTTGACAGCGAACCAACTTCTCAATTTGAGTGTTGCACCGGCGTTAAACACTATTACAAATGGCAACTACCAATGTTGAATTCACCATCGACAGAAGAATAAAATTACCTTAACCTCCTCATAGAGCTTCTTCTCTCAAGCCAAAAGCTGCTCCAGCGTGGATTCTTCCATTCCATTGATTCCATCTCGAGCGCATTTGTGCCCAATTTGTAGCATACAACCAATGGAGGCTTCAATGTCCAGTTGACGACAATGCTGAGAGCACAAGTTGTAGCATGCAACCAATGAAGGCTTTGACGTCCAAGTTGACGACAATGCTTAGAGCACAATGCTTGAGTGGCACACCATCTGTGGAAAAGAAATAGAATTAAGCATAACAGTCACTTCCTATCAATTCCAGAAAAAAATAGTTTCTGAACAACTATATATGAAGAAAAATATTTTTTTTGGAATGTCCAGTTTTTGTATTGAATCTGATTATTAATTGTTGTTTATATTAACTCTCAAGTCGACAGCAAAGTTTTAAACGGATTTGGAATGTCCAGTTTTTGTATTTCAATCTGATAATTAATTAGTTTCCTAAAACAATATCTCTACTCAAGTAGTTTCTGAACTAATTCATATATATCTCACTTCAACTTAGACCAGGAATACTATTTCTAGGACAACACCGATGTAATAATGACTCATAGAAGACTATTGCAGGACCGATGGAAGACTAATTCATAGAACACTATTTCTAAGGCACCATCAATGGAGGACTAATTCATAATAAAGATAGGCACAAAACTGCAGCAGTTAGAACACTATTTCTAAGCCAACACCAAAGGAAGAATAATTGCGAAAATGCGGTAATCATTCAAAAAACTGTTACAGGTCAGGCCTCAGGGAGAAGGAAGGGGCTTTTCTTACCTGGAGTTTCTTGAGTTAGTATGTCAAATATACTCGCAACAGACATTTGTAGTTGTTACATGCTAACCCAGCAACAATTCAGCCATAGCCTAGGTGAATTGTTTTGATTAAATATAAATAATATGAAAAATGAAAAAAAAAAACAGCACCATAGCCTAGGTGAATTGTTTTTCATGTTCTGAAGGAGAAGCATATGTTATTGAACGAAAAAAAATCTAACGTAAATAATATGATTCCTAAGATGGCTGTGCACTTTTAGAGAGTTTGAAGGGACATTAATATGCAATGATTACTACATTACATGCATGTTTAAAGGCAAACCCACTGAATGCATACCAAGCTCTGATAATTAAAGACAGCAGTGTAATCTTATTCAGTAAATACCTCTTTAGGTCAGTACAGCACTGCACCGTGTAGGACCTTTCAAATCCTTTATCACTTGACAGACACCCATGCAGTTCTGAATACTGTGCGCTTCTTGACATACCTCCTTGAGTAGCTGCACCGTGGTAGGACCTTTGTCCTGACCTCAATATCAAACTCGTATGCAGTCTCCCTGCTTGCTACCATCTACAGCCGGCCTCTGATGAAGGATAAAACAATTATACAAAATAGGACTCGAAGATGAAGCCTTGTGAAGGCATATCTCAATCCCAGCATATCTCAATTCCAGTGGAGGATTCGCCAAAAGCTATCTAACTAACAAAATATGAAGCATGCACTTCACCAGTTCAATATTTGACTCTTTAAGTAGACCACACTATCTGCTGGCCTCAGCTACTCAAGAGCCAGTCAAGGTTTACTCAAAAAAGAAATCCATCACTTTTCAATGATCAATCAAAATGGCTTGTTTACAATGAAAATCAGAACAGTAGATATTACAATGTTTTTACATCAATTACTTTGTGTCCTTATCATGATTTTGAGTTATTAAGCAGAAACTTTCAGAAGGCACAAATATGGCAGCAGACCTCAGCAAATCACATACAAGCAGCTAAAATCATTTTATGTAGTGCTGATAAATCACCAAGTAAACAGAAAAGGCAAACTCTACTGGACTCTACTACTCAGCTAAGATCATTTCAAATATTCCCTTACCAAACTAAATTGGACTATACTGGATATCCATTCTGCTAAGATCAAAATTAAGCGAACTCTATACATTTTGATCTCAGTGAGCAATTGATCAGATAAAAGTGACAACTATTAGAGAAAAAAAGGAAAAAAAAAACATGGGTTACCTGATCGTCCACATTCATTGGATATCATGCATCTAGGAAACTTTTCATGCTGTAAGAGAAACAATTCAGTCAGGGAACACATATGAAATAAAGGCAAAAGGACAACGCAAACAATGCACTTCATATGGTAATCGAGATTTGAGACAGCAGTAAAGCGGTGCCAAATGTCAACGGGAATTAGAATGCTTGAATCAGAACCACAATGTAGGTACTCCAATGGAAAAATAAACTCACTGTATTTGTGACAAATTAGCATCAGATGTATCAGCGCTTATGGCCTTCATTACGGAGAAGAAAAAACACAACATTACTGAAATCCAGCATCAGAACCAAGCATTTTGATCAGGCTGTGATCATCACTATATTAAATATCCAAAACAAACTATAATGCTTTATAAACAGAACAGAAGACGCCTAGTAAATTGGGTCTATTTGGGCTCTTGATTGTTGCAGAAATCCTGGTAATCTCTATGACTCCGAATATTTCATATGGATGTTCGATGCTCTTGATTTCTTATTCCTGGTAATATCTGACTTCTTTGATGTAAAAAATTGTTGTATTTCAAACTCGAACCTCATTTGAAAGAAATAAGAGATAAAAATAATTGCTGCAAGGATGAACCTATAAGAAATACAATAATTTTTAACCTACACAGGGTAATCTTTTATGTTGAGGGTACTATCTGAAATTTCATGATAGGCCTTCTGCTCCGCAGCCAGCAAATACTGAGTTCCACTCCCGTGCTTGCTCAGCTTGCTCCAGTCCATGTTTCAGCTGCAAGACGAAGAATCAACTCTGAAAATCAATCAAGCAGTCTCATGCATGAAACACTGTTAGATACTTAGATTGCAAGTCAAAACCTCCTTCTGATTAAAAAAAAATATATGACACCTCAGGCATAAAACCTTAATAACAGGATACCAAGTGTATAATTTTCTTCCATTGATTTTATGAAGCTGTTGTCAATAAAGGGAATGAAGCAAGAAAGTTTTAGTGAACAGAATATCATTAGAATGTAAACCAATGCATGAGTTAACATAAGTAGTTAAGTACCCTGCATAAACTTAACAAATCCCAATGGACCAGAGCTGATGCTAGCTGCCGCACTCAACAGATACTGCCGTTGAGTATGATTAGGACGTTCCTTTCTCCAATTTAATCCATCTGCCGTAATCTGTAGGGGTTTTAGGGTTCTTACCAAAGGATTTGGGAAGTGAATCTTGAAACCTAATCATCAAAAAATATTCAGAAACTGTCTAAATTAAATACCATGTAGCAAAACAATCCTCTGAAATCAGTATGTCCAATCGAGCAATCAAAAATTAATCCTATTTCCTATAGCTT
Source organism: Eragrostis nindensis (assembly GCA_012490785.1). Classification (NCBI taxonomy): domain Eukaryota; kingdom Viridiplantae; phylum Streptophyta; class Magnoliopsida; order Poales; family Poaceae; genus Eragrostis; species Eragrostis nindensis. Next base: position 85,332 of record JAAXCT010002144.1, on the reverse strand, counting down.
AGGTTCTCAGTTACACAAGGCAACATCCAACCAAATTAAAATTCCATCTAATATACATACCTGACCTGGAAGTCCCTGAGAAACTCGCAATGAGATACACCAAAAACGAATATTGGGAGGAAAACGAAACACTGAATTCGACCTCGACTGCCTCCTGCTGGAGCCGCAACTTGCCACCTCCAGGAGCTGCCTGCCCACGCTGCCGCTTTCCGCCTCTGGGATCGGAGCCACCACTTGCCAATCTGCCGGAGCCGCCTTCCTCGCCTGACAGCACCTACCCGCCCGGCTGTTGCGGCCCGAGCTCGCTCGTCCACGGCGCCCCTACCCGCCGCGCCGTCCTCAACCCGCCCGGCCACGCCGCTCCTATTCGCCTCCCCTGCCGCGAAAGCGCGGCGCGCCTGCTCCTCTTCGGCTCGGAGCTGAAAATAACGAAAGAGAAAAAAACGTAGGCTTGTGGACGGGCTGCGTGCGGCATGCGAGAGAAGAGCGGCGGCCCCACATGTCGGCAATTTTCACGGGTGAGAGGGCGCGACGCACGCGAGCGGAAAACTTTTGGCAGTGGGAGGACGCGCCAGCACGCCGAGGAGTCACAGGGAAAATAAGGAGTAACTAGCAAAAATGCCCGTGCGTTGCCACGGGCCGGCCGAAACAAATCTCAGCTTTAAAACAAATTGAATTCGAACAGTTCAAGTAAATGTGAAAGCGAATCGTGAACAAACTTTCGATCCTTGAGAATTCATTCACTGAATCTGCATCATAAGGTAAAATTTTGGTAATTTATTCAGATTACATGTGTATATCTTTACTTCTCTTAAAAACTCGAGTTGGTGAGCCATTGGCGTGGTCGTCATCGTGGACGTACGCCGACATGTTGGTCCCTCCCGTCACCGCACACATGTTCCTCTTCCTCCCAATTCCAAAACGTTCCTTCTCCTCCCACATCTGGAGAAAATATTGTCCCTCCTCGATTCATGGCGGCCTCCTAAATCGGACCCAGGAGAGGTGACAGTCATTGAGTCATACCATGCCTCTACCTGGCTGCTCCCTCACGCCAATCAGAATGTCTTAAAACTTGAGCAATTGTAGCCAGTGGTAAGAAAGCAAAAAAGCCAATGAACTGAACTCTAAAAAACACATAACTTTCCAAAGATTGAGAATACCACACAGAAGCTGCAGCAAAATTAATCTATCAAGTTATTACTGCTGAAATAAGTCAAGATTTTATCCATCATCTTTTAGTGTATATAACCAGAACCGTAGCCTAAACTAATTATTTTGGCATATATTTTGAAACCTGAACCTGGCAATATTCATATAGATCCTTGGGATTGGTCAAGCAGACTGGACACATCTACATGGACATAAAGCATTTGCCGCAAGAGTGAACCAAAAAATTGAAAATCTTACAAGCTTTCCTTTTTCTTCTTACATGAACCTCGCTTGGTGCAGAAGGCTGTCCGCTGACGTTGTTGGCTCCTCTACTCAACGATGGCTCCCTCTATACAGCCGGAAGAGGCTGTGGCACTGGCACGACTCTCTCAGCCTTCTGTGAGCCCACCATGAGAGCTGTGAGCGCGAATGCCGACTCCCGCTTCAGCGTTGTGTTCCCTCACATGATCGAGGTGAAGTTCACAAACTGCAATGAATAGAATTTGCATGTCTATGTTCAGAGTGAATTGTATGGAGCCTTTGATGGTGAATTCCTGAATGATACTCACCTCATATTTGTCGAAGTCGTGGGCGGGGAGCTTGTCGTCAAACTTCTACATGTCCTCCCTTGGACCATCTCCAACCCCACATGTACAATGGACAGGATATGAGCTCATAAGCCCAATCAACAGAACTTTTTCACAAACAAGCTATCAAGTGATCACTTTCCAAAGACCGAGAACACCACACAAAACCTGCATTAAATTGACTATCAAGTGATCAATTGATTAAATGTCATGAACTAATAAGCATCTTCATAACACAGTTTCCAGGCACCTCAAGATAAATTCTAAAGCAGGCATACAAGGGATTTTTCCTTAATATACCTAGCTGGTTGAACATGGTAAGCTGGTTATCAGTCTCTACTTGTTGCTACCTACAAGCACCAGGCAATGAAAATATAGTATCTAGATAGGCAGCAAGGAGCTCCAATAAATGACAATGAAATTAAGTCACATTTCAACAATTTCATGCATTACGTTTTAGTGCATATAACCGTAACTGTAGCATAAACTTGAAATATGAGGTTTTGAAACCTGAACCTCGCAGTATTCTCTGGTAGGAGCTAGGAGCATGAGGGAATTAGTATTGGCATAACAGCGCTGGATTGTACAATTATCTCTGCAAATAATATAAGGTTAATTAGATTTGTGCCATTACAACTTTACTCAATTGGAAAATTGCAATTGCAATTCTCGAAACCTGGTGGGTGCCATTATAAATCTTCTGTTGTTTGACATATGCCATTATATTGGGAGCTCTTCAGGCCGACCGCAGGCCATGTATTTCCATATGGACCAAATTAGCCATGTCTTCACTACCTTGTTCTCACGAGTGGACCAGTAGGAGCTTGTTTCCCTATCCTCATCTTGCTCCCGTTCTGATCTTGCTGCTAACCGACAAACGCCATTGCTGGCTGGCGTCCCCATCGTCTTGCTCCCTGTCACTTCTCCCTGCTGCATCCTGCTTACCATGTCCTGGAATATTAGTAATATGATCCAACCATTTATGATGAGCAGGAATTTATATCATTCAGTAGTACGGAATGATGGGAAATACAAAAATGTTAAACAAGTACATTTAGTACTAACTGCAGCAGAGGGGAAACAATATGATCAGAAGCAGGAATAATTGCGATTATTCATCTTCTAGTAAAAGCTACAATATTAGTAGCAGAAGTCACAAAGTTGCATACCTCATTGGTTCAGGTACACTGGAGTTCTGATGATACAAGTAACAAACTTTCCTACTGCCGTGGATCAAGAGTGAACAGAACAAATAAGCTCTTTCAATAAGCCTATAGCAACATGTAGACAAAAGCAACAGGCAAAATCAGGCAAAATCCAACATGGAGTTGCAATTTGGAACCTACTCGGCACAACCAATTAACCAACAAACCACCACACATGACAAATAAGCTCATTCGACGAAGCACCATGACAGGTTAGCAAGAAAATAACAGGGTAGCAACTTTTGTCTGCATTTTCGCAGATGATACTTTTATATGTCCATGTGTGTGTTCTACCGCTATACTACTCCAACATGCTTAAACCCTCTAAGAACATAAGAATGACAGAATAACTCACTGTAAATAGGAGATTTGGCCGGAAAACAGATGTCAATACAATCACTATATCGTCTGACATTTTCAAGGCTTGAAATATCTTATCGCATAGGAAACAGTTGCAGTAGCAGTCAAAGCCATCAAAGCAATATTAAGCGTCAAGAACTTCAATTTGGTGGAAGTAAAATTTTCCCGCAGCAGATAGTATCCTGTAATTGAAAAAGAAAGTACATGTGCTCTTTAAATGCTACAGTTTTGAGATAGCATATATTGATTTTTAACTAAAAAACAAATAAATCTCACTACACTAAATGTAATACACTAAATGCTTTGTAAGCAGTTGTATAAATTCTCCAAAAGACATTTATTTGTTTCAAAAGACATTTGAAATAAGTTTCGTGGTGGAAGCTAAACATGTTGTAGTCATGGAAGGTTGCTGCGAGAAGCAGATAGCCAGCATAAGTAGAAGAAAAACAAGTATGGACAAACAATTAGCTGTTATCGAAGCTCAGTTTATGCAGGTAACAAATCCAATAGTCACTCCCTTCACCACCTTGAAACTTATCATGTCTGAAACTCTGAACTCACCGCCACCAAAGCGAAGTAGGGGATGAGATTGTCCTAGTGGAACGGCGCCAGCGTCTTTCCAGTGATGCTGATGGCCTGCTCGTACGGTCTCGCTGATCGGATCAAGCAAATAAATTCAGATCAAATTGGAGGAATATTTTCCTACCTTCGTCTTGGCATAGAGGACCAAGTCGCACATGTCCAGAAAAAATGCAAGCGCGTCGACAAGCTAATCAAGCAAGGCACACCATAGTACACAAACACAAATAAAATTTGAGCCGTAAGAGGGCAGCCTGGCCTCATCCTGCAATTAGTCGCAATATCTCAATGTAACCATCAGTAGAACAAAAGGCCAAAAACAGAACGCAACTCCAGGTTCTACAATGTGAATATTGGCATGTAAATGTCTCATGAACTGCAGAAGGAGGGAAACGAATCCTCGCACCACTGGAATCCTGGTACCACCGGAATCCTCACCAGTTACCAATAATTTCCTTGCTAGGCTCCAATTGCCAAGGAATTGTTTAGGATTACAACGAAGGGGAACAGGAAGGGGATATAGGGGCTCACCAGATTGGCACTTCCGGTGATGCTCCGCCTCATCCTACTGCAGTCAAGCGTCACAGCCCCGGGGACGCCACCGTTGGGGATTCGGGTGCGCCGCGAAGCGCAACTCCCATCCGCCGGTGATGCTCCGCCTCACCCTACCGCAGTCAAGCGTCATAGCCCCGGGGACGCCGCCGTTGAGGATTCGGGTGCGCCGCGAAGCGACCAACGCAACTCCCATCCGCCTCCGCTCCATGCCTCGCGGGATGACCCTCCGCGCTGCACCCGCTGGCCGCCATTGATCCCGCACCTCCGCGCCACCCAAAACCTAGCGAGGAGCGACGGCGGCGGCGGCGGCGGCCGGAGCGAAGGAGCTGAGGGCGCTGCGCCTTTTTTTTAATCACAGGTGGGCCCAACCTGTCGGCGCCGTTTTTTTGCGGTGGAGGAGGATGCGACGCACATGCACGGGAGTGGACTCATACGACAAATAATAAGGGCGCGACTAGATTTCAAGTGCTTGAAATCTAAGGGTGCTTTCAAGCACCATCCCCAGCCATCTGATCTGCATCCAGCGGCTGGGGATCTCTTGTGTTCTTTTGTAATAAATCTGTGTTTGTTCCTTGAATCGGGTAAAAAAAGAATCTGACCCGTTAAATTTCTTAACGGGCAAACCATGAAACAAACCCGAAATGGTAGCAACGGCTTAACAGAACGAGAAGTATTCTGTTGCTAGCATCAGATATACAATTCTACATGCACCAATCGACAAAACATCCACAAAATTTTGTATACAGTAATATGAACAAAATTTGTTGCTCCTGACATTACTAAGAACAAATTTCTAGATTTGTTGAAGACAAAAACACAACATATGAGACTTGTATCTGTACACATTACTATGAACAAAGTAAGTTTTGCATACATTACTATGAGCAAAATTTGTAGCTCCTGACATTAGTATGAACAAAACTAAGTCACAAAACTACGAGCAAAATTTGTAGCTCCTGACATAGCTACCAAATCTATGTCACAGATGTCTGCAGTTATATCCACCTCTCCCCTGTCTCTTTTTCTGTTAACGGGCAGCAGCAAACTTCCAAAAACAAGTAGACAAATAAGAGCACCAACCCAAAAAGACTGCAAACCCACAAAAAAAGGTCCCAAGTGTCTAATTTCAAAATTTAAACAGGAAAACTTGACAAGTGAACAAGTGTAGCAGTTTTTGGTCCTAGTGTAAACTGTAGCAGCTTGTGTTCACTAAAACAAGATCAGCTATTAAAGGTACCGCAAGCAAAATAGAAAATGGACAAGCTATTATCATGCATTCATGGGAGAGATATTACTGCCACAGAATAAAATTCAACATCCCAATGCAATATATTAAAGTGGCATGATCACCACCACGTAAGCTACTAGGCAACCAAGCAATTTAAACAATGCTTACTGCTGGATATGAGAAATGTGGCACTTGCCAATTTGATTACCTTCACGATCAAATACATGAGCCATTGAGCCTTCCTGCTGCAAGACTGACTTGTGAATCTCTCCAGTCCTGCAAAACAAGGTGAGACACACACAAGAAAGCCGATTGCAAATAAAACCAGTGATCTGAATAAAATTGCACATCTGTAACTTATTTGCTCTAAATTAGTGCAGACACCAAGGTACAATAATATTGCAAATAAAACCTAATTGCAATTGTCGAAAACAAAATTGCACATTTCAACTAGTGCAGTTACAGTATTTCAGACATTACAATGGTGAAAACCAGTGATCTGAATAAAATTGCACATCTGTAACTTTCAAATTACTTGTAAGCACATTTGTAATTTCAGAACACAAAAGTTGTAATTTTCATTACCAGTGTCATTTGCTAAGCAGTCTTGAAGCCGTAGGAACAGAAGTGCCTCAAGGCCCTCAGCACAAAGCTCCATGTTGAAAAAGAGATGAACCTACAAAAACAAATACAAAACAGAGCGAATTACTACCGGAGTAGACACCTGATGCAACAAAAGAAATACAAGACACATAGAGAGATGTTTCAGTCAACAACTACTTAAACCCAGAACATATATGAAATGTAAAATCAGGATAGCGTTCTAAAATACTACAGTGAACTATCATGGTAACCGGTACATTATTAAACTTTTATGCCATTACTAGAATCTGAATGCAGCTTTACTTACTGCCGCACACTATGAGTACTGGCCACAAATTACAAGATGTGGACAAAAACATACATGAATCTACCTATAATTACTTTAAGATCACTAAATCAGTTTGTCATGCCCTAACTTCAACAACAAATCTTATATCCTAACTTCATATATCAGAAATAGAAAATATAGTAATTGTGGATGCTCTATTGACCAAATTACACAAATGAAATCCGCAGTTTGTAGTAATGATTTTGTAATTATGTATGAAGCAACATTAAGAACTAGAAGGACAATACATCAAAACAGGATTAAACAATCAGGTACCAGATTTTATTAGAGAATACTCAACTACTTTATCTAAAAACCTACTTACAAGCCACTGGATCTGATCTTGAAGAAGATACGTAGGTCTTGACCAACCTGTATCATATAGATATACAAAAAAGAAATAAACACACATGTAATAGAAAAAAGAAACGAACAGAGCAAATTGCGATGACATTCACATGCACAAAGTAAAAACAATGCTTCCCGTGCATTGAAATCCGGAGAACAAACTGCGTTGAAGTTCATGGAAAATTCAGCTAGAAGATATGTCCCTTAAAAGAGTTTGAATGCATTACATATACACTATGTTATCTTATGTATCTTCACTCATAAAATTCACAAAGGGTAACCATTGAACTAAATTAATATAAACAGACGATAGCAGCCTATGTACAGATGCATTCATGTTTCAGTTCATAATTGCTGATAAATGTTAATGTGCACACAATTTGATGTCAGTGCAACTAATAAATAACACAATGAGCATTTTTTATAGTAGTCAGTACAAAGACAGATTTTTTTCATTGGTGTGCATAACAATGGCAAGAGACAAACCCAAGCACATAAAACCACTGGTGGAAACATACTTTTATCATACAGGTACTGTACTCATATTCACATCTAGAACTTACTGTAACTATACATATACATTTGCTATTTTGGCTACTTCGTTTTTTTTTTACACTTACTATAATTTATAATTACATAATTTTTTGTATGAAATTATCTGTTTATCAACCTGCCATTAAAGATGCAAGTGCCTCAAGCCACCAATATTGAAATGAATGTACCAAGTAATCACAGACTGGACAAGTGAACCATGTCCTGCTATGTATTTTAGAGGAGAACTAACTGCACTACCAGTATATTAAAATATCTGTAAATTACCCTGAATAATAACTAACTAATCAATGTGCAGACAACACAAATCCTACCTCAAAAAAACTGTAGGTTGAATATTGATTGGTATCTTACCCAGAAGACATCGAATATCCTAACAACCCAAAAAAAAAAAGAGTTTCAGATAAGGCAATAGAGTATTCACTTTCACAATAATCTAATTGAAGGTATAGTGTTGTGGACACGTTCTTCAGGAATCGCTATCAGCGCAGGAAGAGGAAGGACGTCCAAGCTAGTGGCTAGATTAGCGATCCGGATTAATTGATGGATTAGCCGGATAAGCATTGTAGCTGGCAGAATAATAGGCCGGTTTGTTAGGCAAGTGTGTTAGCATTATATAAGTTTAGCCGTGTGAGTTTGTTTAGGGTAAGCAGAGATTAGCCAAGAACTCAGAGCCTCTGCGGAGGGCGAGTAGGTGTTTCTCTCTGCTGAATTCGATTGTACTCATTCTTTATCCAATCCAGTTCAGTTTACATCATTTGGTATCAGAGCCTTCGATTCTCTGCCTGTGTCGCTCGCTCGCTCATCAATTCCACATCCCATTTTCAGATTTCGTTGCCGCCAAACCCATCGCTCCACAGCCACCATGGTCGACGACGGCAAGACCGCCAAGGCCGCCACCACGGCCAACGACAACGACGATGGGTACGTCAAGGCCTCTGACCTCGAGAAGATGTGGAGAAGATGATCTCGAAGATGAACGACCTCAGCGCCAAACTCGTCTCCGAGGCCGCCGCCACCAAACTGGAGACCTCGCGTCTCGCCGCCTCCATCAACAACGTGCAAAATCAAGTGCTCGAGAAACAGGGGCGATTCGACTCCTCGTCGGGTTCCTCCGACGCGCACCCTCCGCCACACGCCGCCATCGTCCACAAGCTCCGTTTCCCCAAGTACGACGGCGTCGATGATCCCATCAACTGGCTACACAAGTGCGAGCAGTACTTCCGCTCCCAAGGCACGCCGGAGGACCAGAAGGTTTGGACGGCGTCCTTCTACCTCGAAGCCGCCGCCAGCCAGTGGTATTACCGTCTGGAGAAGAACCGCGGCGGTGCGCCGACATGGCCGGAATTCGTCGACAGCGTCAACAAACGTTTCGGCCCGCCCGTTCGCAGCAATGCGCTCGGCGAGCTGATCAACCTGCACCGCACGGGCTCGGTGGATGAGTACCAGGATCGCTTCTTCAAACTCCTGGCGCGCTGCGACAACGTCACCGAGCGGCAGCAGATCGACATCTTCACAGCGGGCCTGCGCAATCCCATGCGCACCGATGTCGAGCTGCAGAAGCCTGACACGCTGGAGGATGCCATGGCTTTGGCTCGCGCTTTCGAGCGCCGCCTCCAGATGGACGACGACGAGGGTCGTTCTGTTCCCCGATCGACACCGCGACATCACCGCGCGCCCTCGCCATACTCTGCGCCGACCAAGCCCGCGACAGGCACGCCAGCGACATCAGTAGCCGCCGCCCCGGCGGCCAGCAAGGAGAAATCGGCACCATCAGGCGGCGCACGCATTGTGCGCCTTTCACCGGAGATGGCACAGCGCCGACTCGAAGGCCTGTGTTTCAATTGTCCGGAGAAATTCTCCCAAGAGCACATCAAGCACTGCACCAAGAAAGGCATCTACTACATGGAGATCCATGACGCCGCCATGGACAGCGACACGACGGACGACGACCTGCAGGTGTCCCTGTGCGCGCTCACGGGCATCCAATCCGGCTCCACGCTGCAGCTCGCCACTTCGGTGCGCGACACGAACCTCGTCGCCCTCGTCGACTCCGGCTCCACCCACTGCTTCATCAACTCCGACACCGCTCGACGCATGGGACTCGCGCTGGAACCAAGGCCCGGCTCTCGGTTGGCGTGGCCAATGGAGAACGGGTGCCGTCCGACGGCGTCTGCAAGGGCGTCACGGTCATGATCAAGGAGGAAGAATTCATCGTCGACTTGTACACCATTCCATTGGGCGGGTTCGAGCTGGTCCTCGGATGCGACTGGTTGCGCACCCTCGGGCCCATTCTCTGGGATTTTGAGCGCTGTCCATGGCGTTCTGGTGGCGCGAGCATCTCGTCAAGTGCCACGGCGTGAACGCGGCGCCGGTGCCACGCCTAGCTGCCGCGGAGCTGGTCAACTACATGCAACTGCTTCTAGCAGAGTTCGAGGACCTATTCCTCGCGCCCACGGGTCTTCCACCTCAACGACAGTTCGACCACCGCATCCATCTTCTTCGGGAACGGAGCCCGTCGCCGTCAGGCCGTACCGCTACGCCCAACTTCAGAAGGACGAGCTCGAGGCACAATGCGCCGCCATGCTCGCACAAGGCATCATTAGGCCCAGCACGTCGGCCTTCTCCTCGCCCGTCCTGCTCGTGCGCAAGAAGGATGGGTCATGGCGCTTCTGCGTCGACTACCGCGCCTTGAACATGAAGACAGTGCGCGACAAGTTTCCCATCCCCATCGTCGAGGAATTGCTGGACGAGCTCAAAGGGGCGATGTTCTTCACCAAGCTCGATCTGAGAAGCGGCTACCACCAGGTGCGGATGCACGCTGCCGATGTTGAGAAGACGGCCTTCCGTACCCACCACGGCCACTTCGAGTTTCTGGTCATGCCATTCGGGCTGGCGAACGCGCCGGCGACATTCCAGGCATTGATGAATGAGGTGCTACGTCCTTTCCTGCGTCGTTGTGTTCTTGTTTTTTTCGACGACATCTTGATCTACAGCACGTCCTGGGCGGAGCATCTTCAGCACGTACGGGCGGTGTTCACAGTTCTGCGTGAGCACGGCTTGGTACTCAAACAGTCCAAGTGCGTCTTCGGCGAGAAGCGAATGCAATACCTGGGCCACGTCATCACCAATGGCGCCGTGGCCATGGACGACGACAAGGTCGCGGCAGTGCGCGCATGGCCGCTGCCGCGGGCGATCAGGCGCTGCGCGGGTTCCTCGGCCTCACGGGGTACTATCGCCGCTTCATCCACAATTACGGCGTCATCGCGGCGCCCCTCACTGCGCTCCTGAAGAAGGAGGCGTTCATCTGGTCCCCGACAGCAACTGCAGCCTTCAACGACCTCAAGCTCGCGCTCACGTCGGCGCCCGTGCTGCAACTACCCGACTTCGACATGCCGTTCGTCGTAGACTGCGACGCGTCCGGGACAGGATTCGGCGCCGTACTGCACCAGGGCCATGGCCCCATTGCCTTCTTCAGCCGCACAGTCGCGCCGCAGCACGCCAAGCTCGCCGCCTACGAACGCGAGCTGATCGGCCTCGTCCAGGCGGTCCGTCATTGGCGCCCCTACCTTTGGACGAGCGAATTCATCGTCAGGACAGATCATTGCAGTCTCAAGCACCTCTTGACCAGCGACTGTCCACCATTCCACACCACACATGGGTGAGCAAGCTTTTCGGTTACAGCTTTCAGGTGGAGTACAAGCCGGGAAACTGAATGCCGCGGCGGACGCGCTATCGCGCCGCGACGAGCATGAGCCGGGCGTGCGCATCCACGCCATGTCGCGCCCGGAGTTTGATCTCTTCCACGAATTCCGCGCCGAAGCCGCCACACTGCCGGAGGTCGTCGCCAAGAAACAAGAAATCGTCGACGGTTCCGCTGAGGCGGGGCATGGTCGCTGGTGGATGGTCTCGTCCTGTACAAAGGGCGAGTGTTCGTGCCATCGACGTCGGCGCTGTGGCCTCAGGTCCTCGACATGGCTCACGGCGCCGGCCATGAAGGCGTGCAAAAGACGCTGCAACGCCTGCGCGCCTCCTTCTTCAACCCTCAAGCCACCAAGCTGGTTCGCGACCATGTCAAGAGCTGCCTCGTCTGTCAGCGAAACAAGACAGAGCATCTCCATCCGGCCGGGCTGCTGCAACCTCTCGATGTGCCGCAGTCCGTTTGGAGTGACATAGCCATGGATTTCGTTGAAGGTTTTCCCAAGGTCGGCGGCAAGTCAGTGGTCCTCACCGTCGTTGATCGCTTCTCCAAGATGGCCCATTTCATCCCTCTCGGCCACCCGTACACGGCGCTTACGTGGCTCAAGCGTTCTTCGACAACATCGTCAAGTTACACGGTCTCCCCTGCTCCATCGTAAGTGATCGTGACCCTGTTTTCACCAGCACATTGTGGCGGGAGCTGTTCGCGTTGTCGAACATTAAGCTGCGCATGAGTTCAGCTTTTCGGCCGCAAACTGACGGCCAATCGGAGGTGACTAATCGGGGTACTGGGAGTGTATCTACGTTGTTTGGCGGGGATCGTCCAAGGAGCTGGCTTCGGTGGTTACCATGGGCCGAATTTTGCTACAACACATCCTATCAGTCAGCACTCAAGACGACGCCATTCAGAGTTGTTTTTGGCCGTGATCCTCCAACAATCATGTCCTACCAGCCGGGACTGGCCAAGGTCGTCGCGGTCGACAAACAACTACTGCACCGTGATGGATTCCTGGCTGATGTCCGCGATCGCCTTTTGCAAGCTCAGGATTTTATGAAGTCGACGTATGATCGTGAGCATCGCAATGTGGAGTTTGTGGTGGGCGAATGGGCGTGGCTGCGTCTGCATCACCGTTCGGCCGTTGGGATTACTGACAAGGCTAATGCGAAGCTTGCGCCACGATTTTATGGACCTTTTCAAATTGTGGAGCGCATCGGTGCAGTGGCTTATCGGCTGCGTCTGCCAGCTAAAGCAAGAATCCACGATGTCTTTCATGTGGCGTTCCTCAAGAAGTATAATGGTGACTCGCCATCTGAAGTGGTACCATTGCCGCACATTGTGAACGGCCGTGCTGTGCCTACACCAGCTCAGGTGGTTCGCGCGAAGCCGAATCGTACAAGCTGGGACGTTTTGGTGCAATGGGTGGGCAGGAGCGCGGCGGATGCAACATGGGAACCCCTGGATCAATTCAAAGAGCACTATCCTGAATTTAAGCTCGAGGACGAGCTTTTTGGAAAGGAGGGGGGAAGTGTTGTGGACACGTTCTTCAGGAATCGCTATCAGCGCAGGAAGAGGAAGGACGTCCAAGCTAGTGGCTAGATTAGCGATCCGGATTAATTGATGGATTAGCCGGATAAGCATTGTAGCTGGCAGAATAATAGGCACCAGTTGTGGGGTGCGGTTTGTTAGGCAAGTGTGTTAGCATTATATAAGTTTAGCCGTGTGAGTTTGTTAGGGTAAGCAGAGATTAGCCAAGAACTCAGAGCCTCTGCGGAGGGCGAGTAGGTGTTTCTCTCTGCTGAATTCGATTGTACTCATTCTTTAATCCAATCCAGTTCAGTTTACATCATATAGAGTATGAACAGACACTACAATAAACTGATTTCTCACGGAATAACACATTAACTAAATACCAAAAAGAATCGCATGGAGGATGGGGGTCGAGTAGCCATCAGACCCATAGAAGAGTACAGAACTTGTGACCTTATTCGTGAAAGATCGAGAAGAGGCTGGGAAGGAATGAGATAGCCAGGAATTAACGGAGATGGTGACTTCAAACTAGAACTGTAATGCATATGCAACCTACCTCTGATTTCTTGCTTTCTTCAAAAAAAAAAAAATGATCCTCACTTCCATTGTATGGTCAGATTAGAATGATTAACCTCATCTTCATCCATGGATAGGTACCTGCGACAACAGTTAAATAAAAGTAATCCATGGTGGGTTTAATAATTAGAAGACAAAGTTAAGGAGCAAAAGCGATGGATAAGATTGTTATCTTAATTGATATCACAGTACAAAATAATGTCACACAAGCTAATTGATGTAGATAATTATGAAATGTTCAAATAGATAATTACAAGATCACACAAATTGCTTATCACTACCATTAAAATTACAATTAAAAAGCATGCAATTTCAATATTATGTGCGTGCAATATAAAAATCAGAGCTCTGGTATGCAGTTTCATCATCAAATGGTTTATAATGACTGAACCTGGCATACAAATAATTCCTTGACACTGTAGATTCTGTGATTCTGTTTCTAGCAATAATTTTGTAACTCAATAAGTTGTATCATTCATTCAAACAAAGTAAATTTGCCGCATTTCAGAGGGAAGCTGACTGAATCTCCAGGAACTCGTATAGACAAATAAAAAACCATTATGTTAACAAATGCAGTAGTAATTTCGACAATACACTATTGAGGTGCATGAAAAAAAAATATAAGTCATATATGAATCACTCATAATGTATAGCTAGGTCACATTGAACTGAATTTGCAGTGCAAGACATATAAAGGTTCATATATGAATCACTCATAACGTATAGCTAGGTCGCCTCTGGGAGGGAAAAAAAAAGACAACAACAAAGTGGACATACACTTGAACATCGGATAATCAAAAGAAACCAACAGAGAAGGTACCACATTATTCAGTCTGCATACTGCATTTATTTTTTAAGGCAAATCTAAAGAGGTTAAATTGTGTTATATCAGTATAGCATATCTGTAAGAAGTTGGATGCACAGCTCACATAAGAAACATTAGTACCATCTACGAAGGACTTATTTGCAGAGCAGTGAGCTACACAATTTGAGACCTGCTCTATCTGAATCCAAATTCTAATTCCTTCATGCCTGACTGTAGCAAATTTCAGAAGTTCACCTTTAATAGACCTCAACAAGTTCACCAGGGTAATGTCTCCATCAACACCCTTTGACACCTATTTAGGGCCAACTAGAAGCCACGCCTAACTGCAAGTGCTCTATTACTACTTACAAGGAAATGGGGAATAGAAGAAGTCTAAATTAATCACTCCTATTCAATTAAACCCTAGACAAAATTTACAACTCAATCAATCAACAGGACAACTGGCTGCAAGAGACAAGGTGAAATGGCTAATTGACATCGATCACATTGAACTGAATTTTACAAGCAGACAACAAATTGAGGGGCTGTAAGAAACGGGATCTCGAGGAAAGTGCTTGTGAGGCAGGCATCGAAGATGCAAAAAACTATGGAATGATAAAGGAGATAGACAAATAGCAGAACAACCAACCTCAGTCACCGCTAGATCCCCGCCATGAGACCTCAGAAATGACAAATCGATGCCGACCAACAGCGTCAACAGATCGCCGTCGCAGTAGCACGGAGGGCACGTCGCCGCCGCCGCCGCCGCTAGGGTTCGCCGGAGCGCCCCGACCCCATCATGGAGGGCACGGCAGCGCCGCTCGCCGCCGCGGTAGCACGGAGGGCGCGGCGCTGACGACGCTAGCGCTCTCCGGAGCGCCGCGAACCAATTGCCTCCGCGGTAGCACGGAGGGCGCGGCGCTGACGACGCTAGCGCTCTCCGGAGCGCCGCGAACCCATTGCCTCCGCGGTAGCACGGAGGGCACGTCGCCGCCGCCGCCGCCGCTGGCGCTCGCCGGAGCGCCGCGAACCCATTGCCTCCGCCTCCGCCTCCGCCTCTCTCTCGGTGTGTGTCGGTGGCAAAGCGAATGAAAGAACAAAATGATGGGGAAATACTCAATTCTGGGGAGATCGCTCAACTTGACGGGTTCGGGTGGATCCGATAAAAAATGCGGGCCCGTTAACAGAAGACGGGTGCGTTGCTGGGTTGATCACGCGCACGAATATCGAGGAAGATCGGACGCACCAGGCGTCGCTTGAAAACAAACGAGGTTTCAAGCACTTGATACAAAGGAAATTCGAAATAATAAAGAGTAAAGAGGAAGACGCAACCCACTAAGGCCTCCTTTGGCAATACAAGGCAGGCAGCCCCGGGTAGACTCCACCGACGGGGGAGTTCCCTGCACAATCGCCCCCGGGCGCGCGCTTCCCCGCTGGGCTCGGTTGCCCGGCTTGACATTTGGGAGCAAAGGGGAATCTAGCCCCAGGAATTTTCAGATAAATTCGAAATATAGCTGGAAAATCGGAAAAATCGAAAACTGCACCAAAAACTCAGTAAATAAAAACAAAAAAGGTGCTCCGTTAATTTAGAAAAAAAATGGCAAAAAAAAATCAGAATGAATTTTGCAACATTCATGCTAATGGCAGGGTCCATAAACACTACATTGTCAAGAGATATTGAAGTTCCATTACATCATGCCACTAGATACTTAAACAATCTGAAATATTTTTTGACTATACAGTTAGTACCACTCAAAGATGTGGTAGTCGGCCAAGCAAAAAACTCCTTTGGTTGATACTTAAAATATCTGATTGCTAAACACCTCGGCAAATCTGCCACCAACTTCATTATTGGCATACAACATTTCAGCAGCTACAAATACACTACTATAGCTACAACTTATTACATCATTATTTAACAAAGTTTCATCTCTTGTTTGAGAAGCAAGGAAACACTAAAGCATGAAGCATGGATAGCGACTTAGCGAGGTACCTGCATGAGAATCAGGGTCAGTACAAGAACAAGCAGCAACAGCATGAAAAACAGAGTACAAACAGAAAAATAGAGTACAATCAGAACTGTATGCTATATTTTCTAACAGTTCTTTCACACATGTCAATTTGATATATTATGCTATATTTTCAGAACTGTACCACACATGTCAATTTGAAGAACAAACAGATTCTTGTTACTTTTATGTCCTCACCGCAATTGATGTAATAAACATTTCACCAACTATTTTACGAAACATTGAATATGTCAAGCACTCAAGCATGCCAGCAAGTTATTTTAGTATGCAAGCTATGAAATTTATGCAGTTCTAGTGTTTCAGTGATTTAGCTATGAAATTTATGCACTTCTTTGGTCAGCAAGGCACCTTGACGTAGTCTGTACACACAAAAGCCATATCAAATTTTAGTGATTTGGCTTCACATCGCGCAAAAAAGAAAGAGCAGCATATCGGATCACACGTTCAGTATTTCAGTCCTTGAGATGCCAGAAAAAGAAGCAAGAACACTGGGCACATGCTTTAGTTTCATTCCGTGAAACATTAGTATATTTTAGTAATTTCAGAGACTAGTCAAAAAGCAAACAAATAGAAACCCAGAACTCACTATATACTTAAATAGCTACAAAGATTGACCATGAACAGAACAGTGCTCCACTCATTAAACAGAGTACAAGCAGAAAAATAGAGTACAATCAGCTTTAGATAATCAGAGTACCATGCAAATTCCTAACACCCCATCAGACACAACTACTATTCAGTATAAGCACCTTCATCAGCAAGGAAGCATAGCTATCACAACTACAAACAAATAATATGGGATGGGTAGCCACTGGCCCGGCATCCTAGCAACTATAGACATCATCAACATATGCTAAGGACTGAAAATGGGATTCAGTTCTGTAATTATGCCTGACTGTTTGAGTAGATTTAGACAAAATTATGTTAACATCTTCTAAATTGGGATTCAGATTTTAGGCTCACTTAATTTGCAGAACTAAAGATTAGATATAAGATACACACAAAGAATCCACAAAAATGGTCCTCACGTGACTTCACATCCACCTAAGTCAGTCACTTGCTCACCTTGACGTCACCCTAGATTCATTATCGTCCATGCTATGCTGGCATACTCCTCTTCCTTTCACCCAGATCCAATCTTCGTCTGAAAAATAGAAAGAAGAACGAATAAAGAAAGCCTAGAGGTAGAATTAGTAGGAGATGCATGGATCGACGGTTGCAACAGAGGAGGAGCTGGAGGTGTTCCGGAAGCTGACCTTGCAGTTGCACTTCCTTTCCTTAGGCCGGCTTGGAAGAAGACCAGATCAAAACTTCTCTATCCCTCTTCCTCATCACAGATCTGAAAAAAAATGTGATAAATTTGTACAACCCCAGTTCTGAGAGAGAGAGAGAGAGAGAGAGAGAGAGAGAGAGAGAGAGAGAGAGAGAGAGAGAGAGAGCACTCGATGGTGAGCAGAGGAGGGGAGGGACGACTGACGGCGGCCGGAGTCGTGCGTGTCGACGGGAAGGCGACTGGCGTCATGTGCGTTGAGGGGGAGGCGGCTGGAATCGCGCGCGTCGCCGGGGAGGAGGCCGGAGTCGTCCGTGTCCGCTGGGAGCGAGGAGGCGGCGGCCGTGGCATCGCAGGCGGCGCGCGAGCGAGACGGGGAAAGATGACGGGGCCGACTGCCAGGAGTCCAACGACAGGGCCCGCTTCCCCGTCGAAACCGGTCGAAACCGGGGCCAAACTGCCCGCTGCTACAGGCTCCCAAAGGCCGGAGTGCGCAGCCCCGGGCCGCTTCTCGCGTGGTCGGCCGGCCCCGGGCGAAGGCGGGGAACCCCTCGGGGAAGTGTGCTCCCAAAGGAGGCCTAAGTGTCATAACTCATATTTCTCTACAACCACGTTAAGCCATGTCATCAAGAAAACTAAGTCTGTTAGATCATTTTGCTCGATTGATCCTCACCATCAATTTCTTTATATAATCAGATAGTTATTATGCGGCATTTGTGAACATATCAACCCATTATAGCTGGTAGCAACTCATCCGTTTTGGCTTTTCCCTTCCCCATTAAATATTCGCTTTTCATCCCCCATTAAACAGGAGCTTAACCCAACACTATCAGTCTTCAATAATGTCTAGCCATTGCCGCAGAATACCACCAGGAAGGCAAGACGTTGGCAGCCTGGGACTACAAAAACTAGGAACTTACACACCATGACGGCAATCCATTTGTCTCCCCCTACCCTCCGTCCTTACCACTGTCATATTCTGATTTGATTATCAACAACCATTCAAATATATCAGTGACTCACACACAAGAAGCTATCTACTCTTGGTTTCTTCCCCTAATAGGGCACCACCCAACACCTTTGGGATAGTAGAACAGAGTTCATCTCATAGAGAATGAAATCCTAGCCAACATATTTTGCTGGAACCCCACACTTGCAAGCTGCCACCTATATTCCTTTGCTAGATACTATCTATTCATCTACTGTGTAATAGTGTTTCTTTGGCGCTTATTTTATTATAAAATTTCATGCACTTATGTTACTTTCATACTATAGAGATTGCGCTGAACCATTGAAGCCGTTTGATCATTTTATATGTCAAATTAATCAAGTTCTAAACAATCCGCAGCAACACGCGAGGTATCAAATTAATCAAGTTCCCCTGCTGATCCTGATCGTCATGTCGACGGTGGGAGGCGGAAGCTGTGGGGGAAGGGGGTCTGACACCCCAAGCCCTAATGTCTATGATTTGCTCCAGAAGTTGAATTTGACGGCGGAAGAGGAGGCAGTGTTGGATTTTAGCGATGAGGAAGAAGATGGAAGTGGGGCGTCCGTGGACTGGGCGCTCGTGGCAAAGTGCTGTCGCCATCGACCCTTAGCGTGAATACGATTGCTGGGGTGATGAGGCCGGCTTGGGGGAATCCTTTCGGTCTGAAATTCAGGACGATCGGGGAGAGATGAGCCAATCTGTTTGTGGCCAAGTTTGCCTGTATGGAGGACAGGGATCGATCGAGCCCTTGCGGGATCGCCCTGGATAGTTGGCAAGTATTCGGTGCTTATGAAGATGTATGATGAAAAACTGAGCGCTGATGAGTTTTCTTTTGACCGGATGGAGATCTGGGCACGTATTCTCAACCTTCCGCTGGGGTGGATGAATGACAAGAAAGGTCAGCGTGCCATGTCTCTGCTGGGAGATGTGGTCAGGATGGACGTTGATAGTGATGGAAAAGCAAGTGGAGCTTTCCTACGTGCGCGTGTGGTGATTGATGTGTTGAAACCAATTCGTAGGGGCATTCTCTTAAGGATGATTGTTGGGAATTTCTCATTATCGGAGGGAAATTCCCGAACACTGCTCAACCAAAAAGGCGATGCCTATGCAAGAATTCAAGAGACAACGGAACACATTTCTTTGCAAGTGTTTTCTCTCTCCTAAATTCTGTCCCGTTACAATGAGCCCGTAGGCGGGTATTTATAGGGGAGGCCAAGAGTCATTTTGTGTTGACCAAAATACCCTTGGCCTACCAACTATATACCTCGAATATGCTATACATAAATGTCAAAAGGGTACAAATGGTAATGCCATCCCAAGGCTGTTTCTTGAAACTAAACCCTAACTCGATGACGTCTTCAATTGACACGTGAAGCCCTCGACATTTATGGCCTTCGCCTTTCTTATTCCCAGCTCCATAGTTTGATAAATAGCGAGGGGATTGATGGTCCCTCGCTGTTGACACCTTTCGCTTGCCTCCCCGTAACCGAAGAACCTGCACGCATGTAATAATCATCTGGCAAAGATTCAGTGATAATGATGGAAATGCGGCGCCTCATAAGGCTCTCGCCATTTCGCGCCGGTGCCAATCCCCAACAGTAGCCCCTCGCGGGCGAGGGCTAACTTCGAGAGGCCGAACCCGCGATTGAACACCCCGGAATAGGCGCCGGTAAGTCAAACGTCACCCCAGTCGTCGGGATTATCGAATTTGTTGACGTTTCCCAAATGAAGACAAAAACAGTTTGAATTCCGATGCTGTCATAAATGCGGTGCCCGGGGGGTCTATATAAAGGGAGGGGGGTGGTTGGCATGTCTCTTTCGTTTGTGCTAATTTCTTCGAGAGGTTTTAGTTTGCTCGGGCTTTTTTGCTGCTCCGCTCGTCGCTGATAGGTGGAGTTTGTCGCGTTAATTGTTTTTCGTTTTTCTTTGGTATGTCGCTATTTTCTGAATGCGCGGCCGTGAGATTCTAACCCTTGGGCTCTTTGTTTCTAAAGTTAATGCCGAGGATCAAGATGACCGCTCGTGAGATTGAAGGTACCGCGACAGATCTTGGTGATGCCGCTCCCGTTGGGAGTAATCCCGAAGGAACTGGAAATGCGGGTAGCGAGAGGGCTTCCGACGATGTGCACACAGTAGACGAAGTTGATGTCGCCCCTGCTTCAGAAGGAGGTAAGAATTTTGGGGGATCTTGGTGTTTGGAGGCATGCGTTGAGTCTTCTTCTGCTGCATCTGCAGCAAGAGGGACACGTCACCGGAATGCCGACGTGGGGGGTCCGCTGGAGGATGATGAGGGTCTTTCCGATGTGCCAGCGTCGCCGGGGGACCTGATCAGTGGTGAAGAAGCCTCCGAGCTAGAGCCAACCTTTCGCTTTGGGCGATCGAAGGTCACGCAGAGTGTCAATGATGAATATGTTCAACTTGGATATTTTGAGGCTGTTAAGGCGAGGCCGAGGCCTTCTGAAGGAGAAGAAGTTCCCCAGCCTCGCAATAATGAGGCAATTGTGTTTCGGGACTTTTACGAGGCTGGATTGCGGCTACCGGCATTCTCGTTTTTGCATAGGGTGCTGCAAAGGTATGACTTGGATTTACATCACCTGCACCCCAACTCGATTGTTCAACTGTCGAAGTTTATATGGGCGGTCAGGAGCTTCGGGGGTGTTAGCGGTCGTTAAACCATGATTTGACCGCCACCCTACCGGTAAATAAATGCATAACACCAAGATTTTGTGCATAGTAGTTAGGAATAATGCTGCTCCACAGGTTTTGGTGGATATTTGGATGCAGGAGTGAATAATGGAAGAAAGTGGGCCCAGCCAGGGAAATTCCCTGGCCGGCCGGCCCCACCCTAGGCCGGCCGGCCCCACCTGGTGGCCGCAGGCCCCAGGCCTTCTCCAGTGGGCTGGAAAATAATCCTCAACGCATAATTGAAGGCAAGCCCAACACAATTCCACCGCCATTCTAGAAGGTGGGCCATTTGGGCCTTAACTTGGCCCTTACTTCAATCCTGCCGACCCCACGAACAAGACGACCTTCAGACCGCCTTCAGGGAGTGATCTGAAGCGTCCAGGAGGAAGTCGGTGGCAAACCGCCACAGGGGACGGCCGGCCGGCCGGCCGGCTTTGGCGGCGCCGCCTCTCCAAAGTCGGCAGAGGTGCTTCCACCGCCTTGGAGACCTATAAATTGGACCCCTCGGCCTCCGAAGTAACTCGCACCATCACACTTCATCCAAGTGTTCATTAGTTTAGTTGAGTAGTAGCTTTGGGAGTTAGAGTAGAGTAGAGTAGAGTGAGAGCTCTCTCGGGCTTCCGGAGTCTTCTCGGAATTCGGTATAGTTCTTTGTATCTTACTTTAGAGATATTTTTTTTATTTAATATATAATTAGTTTTATCTTTATTTATTTCTTTTAGTATTTCTTTTCTATTTAGTTTATTTATTCTGTTAAGTAAGTGCTCGTGGAAGTCTTGTTGTGGGATTCGTGATTGTTGGAATAGCGAGTACGAGAGAGTGCCGTCGTCGGAGATGACGTCGTGTGAAATCTGTGCTTGTTCATTCTTAGATAGGACTGCTCCGTTGATCAAGAGTAGTTCCTCTAGGCGGGTTGTAAGCGTGGCGCTTAGATCTTTGCCTATGCACGTTTGGCACCCAGCCCCACGGAGGATGGTAGCCGCGAGTCTATGTGACAGATGCACCGGTCTCTGTAATCCACCACGTCCGGGTTGGACTCAGCAGGGTCTTAATTACAGCATACGGGTCTCTAGGTTTGAACTAACTTCATCGGTTAACCTAGCACGTGTGTGCCTCGAAACGACATGACTTGTATGTGTATGAACTTAGCTAGAGTAGATAACCTTTGTAGACTAGATTACTAGGAAGAGTAAATAATAGATGAACATACAGGTAGCCTTAACTCTATCTCGTTGCTCTGTCAAATGTATACTACAGTTTTCTTTTATTTATTACCTTGGATTTGAGGATGTGTGTGCCACCCATATTTATCATGCCAATCTTACCCCCGTCTCAAGTATAGTTGATACATTATTTCTTTCTCCAAATTATCCAATGCATAGCTACTATTCAGCTCCCTTTTGCTCTACTTCCCTGTGGAAATATAAATACGATAACCCTGGAATACTCCAAGGTGAAATGCTACAATGGTGATCCGTGCGCTTGCGGAATTAATGAATTTAATTTTATCGTATAAGAACCGCCAACAAGCATTTCTGGCGCCGTTGCCGGGGAAGTAGCAGCTAGGAACTGAATAAATGCATTGAAGTTTGTGAGAAGAATAATTATCACTTACTTTTGCGGGCTTACCCTTGTCCTGTTTGTTCTTCTTGTGGAAACTTTGAAACAGGACTGTGCATGACTGGTTTCGACCTACCAGAAAACTTCCACCCAGATCCCGAACATTTCTTGAGAAGGGTGAGGGCCAGGCTTACCCCTCCTCCCACCCACGCTCGATCGAAAGTTCTGGCTCTTGAAGGATCCCTTCCGACGATTGTCGATCACCCTCCATCTTCATCGACGAACAGCAACATGGGTGAACCGATCGAGAAGACGATCAATGACTTCTCCGCGCCGACTACGGAAAACATCCGCGTGGGTCCCAACCCGCGCGTCACCAACAAGGACTACGAGCTCAAGCCAGCCTTGATCAACATGATCTTGGCTAGTCCTTTCTGTGGGAAGCCGTCGGAGGACGCAAACGCTCACCTCCAAAGGTTCCTGATGACGTGCAACACTTTCGTCATAAAGGATGCACCTCAGGACGCCATCCGACTGCAGCTATTCCCATTCTCTCTGTTGGGGAAGGCTCTTAGTGGTTCTACGCGAACCAAGAGTCCCTCGACACGTGGACGGCATGCTCTAATGCCTTCCTCGCCAAGTTCTTCCCGCCGGGCAAGACGACTGCCCTGCGGAACAAGATATCGGGCTCCACCTAAGGCAGATCCTCCGAGGAGGAACCAACGACAGATCCTCCCGTCGAGCAAGTTCCACCTAAGGCAGCACCTCATGAGTATTTTGACACTACAGGCTTGCCTTACCCCGACCGCAGAAAGAAGCTCACCGTGGATGAGCGCTTTGATAAATTTGTTGAGGCCATCCGACATATATATGTGCATATTCCGCTGCTTGATGCCATGCAGGTACCTACTTACACTAGGTATTTCCGGGACATCCTCAACAACAAGCGCCCCATTCCAGCAATGGAGGTAGTGAAGCTTACAGAAGAGTGCAGCGCGGCCATTTTGAACATTCTTCCGGAAAAGAAGAAGGATCCGGGGTGTCCAACCATCCCATGTTCTATCGGCAGCCAGCACTTCTCACAGGCGCTCTGTGACTTAGGAGCAAGTGTGAGCGTCATGCCCAAGACGGTGTATGACAGGCTAAACCGCCTGTTATCACCAACGGCCATGTGCTTGCAACTTGCGGATCAATCAGTTCGCCATCCTGCGGGTATTGCCGAAGACGTTCCTGTGCAGATCAGAAACTTCTTCGTCCCCGTCGATTTCGTCGTGCTTGACATGGAAGTGGATGTCAAGACCCCTCTCATCCTTGGGAGGCCGTTCTTGAGCACCACCAACGCCAACATCGACGTAGGGGCAGGAGAGATCCACTTGGACTTCAACGGCAGGGAAGAGACGTTCAGCTTCAAGCCTAAAGTTGAACAATGCAAGCAAGTGAGGGTCATATATGGCAAGGACCCAAGGAGAGTGGAGAAGATTGAGATTACTCCACCCATGCCACAGCCAGACAAGCTCATTGCATATATGAGAAACTATCTGGAAAGAGAGAATGCAAGAAGGCTAGCAAAATATTGGAGGACTCCAAGGAGGATGCCTCAGCCGCCAAACACACCTCAAGCCCCTCTTACTCCTCCCCCGCAAGAAGGAGTAGGCGAGTCACAATCGCCTAAGAAGAGGAGGGCGAGGCGCTCAAGAAAGAAGAAGGCAGCTACGGTATCGACCGATGAGAGTACAACAAAGGCGCCTAATAAAGAAAAGGTCGCCGCCACAAGCACAAAGAAGACAACCAAAGTGTGGCGGAAGAAAGAAGGAACCTCTACCTCGTCAGATTCTCCAGCAAGCGAGGTCCAAACAAATTGAAGACATGGAGAACGTCTAGCTCAAAGACGTAAAAATGAGAGCACTCCGATTGGGGAGGCCATCCCAATCGTTATCCTAGCTAGGACTAGCACTTGTTTTTCTTTCCACGAACCATAAAAACAAAATAAAAATTTGAAAAAAATTTAAAAAACAACAAAAATAATAGGATTCCCGGCGATGCTCATTAGGGGCTAGCCACTTGTATCATCCTCACTCTTTTTTGCAGATCAAGAAGGAGGAGGAAGAGCCTGAATCAAGCTTAAGTCTTACAAAGACTCAAGCTTGGGGAGGGCCCCCAAGAAGGAGTTCAACACTAGCTCGAGTCTTGCAAAGACTCAAGCTTGGGGAGGACCCCCAGGTAAGTATTTCTAAAACTTTCTTAATAAATAAATAAACTCCCTGTTTCGAATAAATGCTAGAATCTTGGTGTTATGCTACACTTAAGGGAAATGATGATCAAGTTACAAATTAGCTTCCCATATGTCGCATAGATGCAACCTCTACTCTTGACATATGTGTTATTTTTATTTGAGCATGATCACATCATGAGTCTTGCTTATTTCCGTGGGTTGCATTTGTTACACCAAGTCTGAGCATTGTGGATTGTGATATGGCATGATTAGGACTTGTTGCAATCTCTTAGTATGGTTTCATCCAGAGATGTTTTTCTTGAATTGCTGCAAGTACCTAAAACCCTTCTGTTTTGGCACACTTCTCTTAGTGTGAGGATTTATTTACCTACCAGAGCCATATCATAATATTCGAAACAGCCCCACTCATAGCCATTTGTTTATGTATTGAGTTTTGTTAAGGTTTGATGTACTCTTGAAACTAAGCACTCCTAATTTTGGTCGTAATTCCTTCGTGTGTGTTTTCGAAAATTTCTCTCCACCAAATAAAAAGGGGAATGTTTGGATAAATCAACCAAACATTTTTCAGAGTTTGTAAAACTTTTGGTCCATCCAAAAAGCTCAGGAATATTTCAAAATATTTCTTTGAACCACGCAAAAGTT
Source organism: Eragrostis nindensis (assembly GCA_012490785.1). Taxonomy (NCBI): domain Eukaryota; kingdom Viridiplantae; phylum Streptophyta; class Magnoliopsida; order Poales; family Poaceae; genus Eragrostis; species Eragrostis nindensis. The sequence continues at coordinate 59,822 of JAAXCT010002144.1, read as the reverse complement.
ATGGCCCTTGCACCATGGAGTAGTAAAAAAAAAAAAACCCTCCATGGTTGCATGACAAATCAATGGCTATATGGTTCCTATCATAAACATCTTGAGCAAAATAAAGGACCAAAGTTTTCAAAATCCCCCTTCCACAAGTGTGAGTTCATTTTCTCCCTCTCCATCACATCATCTCTTATGACCAAAATAAATGGAGTTGCTATGTTGATTGAGACTCATTCTTTAACTTTACAATATATGCATGACATTTGTGCATTTCTTACCAAGCTCCACATACAAGGCCTCATTTGGTAGAAGGTAGGATGAGTGAAGCTTGTAGGAATAGACTCACATAAGGATGGTAAGAGAAGTGCCGTCCAAAACGAAGGAGAATTTTTGCACCTTGCAGCACATAAAAACTTTGGATGCATACCTGCTAGAATTGTTTACTTGTCCAAAAGTGCCGTTCTAGTCTTCAGTGCTGCATGACAAGGTGTGACATATAAGCCCCACGATTTTTGCAACACTCATGAATATTTTGTGCTCTCGTAAACTTAGCACTGTTTAGGGAGTATGTTGTTGCATCTTTATTACCCATGGGGCGCTTCTTTGTAACTCCTGATCCGCCGGTACCCTGAGTTGAGTTTGCTCGGGACGAGCAAAGTTTAAGCTTGGGGAGGTTGTTGGCGGTCGTTAAACCATGATTTGACCGCCACCCTACCGGTAAATAAATGCATAACACCAAGATTTTGTGCATAGTAGTTAGGAATAATGCTGCTCCACAGGTTTTGGTGGATATTTGGATGCAGAAGTGAATAATGGAAGAAAGTGGGCCCAGCCAGGGAAATTCCCTGGCCGGCCGGCCCCACCTGGTGGCCGCAGGCCCTAGGCCTTCTCCAGTGGGCTGGAAAATAATCCTCAACGCATAATTGAAGGCAAGCCCAACACAATTCCACCGCCATTCTAGAAGGTGGGCCATTTGGGCCTTAACTTGGCCCTTACTTCAATCCTGCCGACCCTACGAACAAGACGACCTTCAGACCGCCTTCAGGGAGTGATCTGAAGCGTCCAGGAGGAAGTCGGTGGCAAATCGCCACAGGGGACGGCCGGCCGGCCACCCCCCTAGGCCGGCCGGCCGGCTTTTGGCGGCGCCGCCTCCCCAAAGTCGGCAGAGGTGCTTCCACCGCCTTGGAGACCTATAAATTGGACCCCTCGGCCTCCGAAGCAACTCGCACCATGACACTTCATCCAAGTGTTCATTAGTTTAGTTGAGTAGTAGCTTTGGGAGTTAGAGTAGAGTAGAGTAGAGTGAGAGCTCTCTCGGGCTTCCGGAGTCTTCTCGGAGTTCGGTATAGTCCTTTGTATCTTACTTTAGAGATATTTTTTTTATTTAATATATAATTAGTTTTATCTTTATTTATTTCTTTTAGTAATTCTTTTCTATTTAGTTTATTTATTCTGTTAAGTAAGTGCTCGTGGAAGTTTTGTTGTGGGATTCGTGATTGTTGGAATAGCGAGTACGAGAGAGTGCCGTCGTCGGAGATGACGTCGTGTGAAATCTGTGCTTGTTCATTCTTAGATAGGACTGCTCCGTTGATCAAGAGCAGTTCCTCTAGGCGGGTTGTAAGCGTGGCGCTTAGATCTTTGCCTATGCACGTTTGGCACCCAGCCCCACGGAGGATGGTAGCCGCGAGTGTATGTGACAGCTGCACAGGTCTCTGTAATCCACCACGTCCGGGTTGGACTCAGCAGGGTCTTAATTACAGCATACGGTTCCCTAGGTTTGAACTAGCTTCATCGGTTAACCTAGCACGTGTGTGCCCCGAAACGACATGACTTGTATGTGTATGAACTTAGCTAGAGTAGATAACCTTTGTAGACTAGATTACTAGGAAGAGTAAATAATAGATGAACATACAGGTAGCCTTAACTCTATCTCGTTGCTCTCCTAAATGTATACTACAGTTTTCTTTTATTTATTACCTCGGATTTGAGGATGTGTGTGCCACCCATATTTATCATGCCAATCTTACCCCCGTCTCAAGTATAGTTGATACATTATTTCTTTCTCCAAATTATCCAATGCATAGCTACTATTCAGCTCCCTTTTGCTCTACTTCCCTGCGGAAATATAAATACGATAACCCTGGAATACTCCAAGGTGAAATGCTACAATGGTGATCCGTGCGCTTGCGGAATTAATGAATTTAATTTTATCGCATAAGAACCGCCAACAGGGGGTCCTTTGGATTCAGGAGCATTTTGCCGTTTTTTCGACGTCCAGCGGAATCCTCGCGTCGTTAATTTCGGCGAGGAAAGCTATTCTGGTCAGTATGGGCAAGTCACCTTCAAGAACTCGAAATTCGAGCAGGTTGAGTTGGTTGGTGGCCGCCGCAATAAGTGGCCCATTGACTGGACAGATTGGTGGTTTTACACTGAAGTTCCTGGAGTGATTGGCGATGATGGGCAGTAGGTGTATCCCTTATTTAGCCGGTCTCGTAGTATCAGTGTCAATCTGGCCCCGGATTTCGAAGAAACTGAAGGGTTTGAGTAGAGTTGCGTGCTTTTTGCACTGCTGCAAAGTTGTGCGGCGGGCGGGATGCTGTGGAGGAGTTTATAGCTGCGTGCATTTGGCCGATACGGGAAGGGTGGAAACCAAACCGGTTCGTGGTCCGTCGTCTCGCTGATGTAAAGCTGTCGTACAAGTCTCCTCTGTTTGGTCTGGTGAAACCAACCGACATAAGTGGGAACTGTTTTGTTGATTATGTGGAGCAGACTGCCAGCGTGCTATGTGGCCCTTTTACTCTCGCTGAAAGACAGGAGTGTGAAGAGACTCTGGTGACTGCGGAACGCGTCAACCGTGTTTTCGATGAGATGGGCATCAGGTGCGCAACTCGCGCCATTCGCCCGGTGAAGAAAGGGCGAAAGAAAAAGGGCGAGTCGGTGATTAACGCCACGATTCGTGGAAAGGCGGGGTTGGGAGACTTCCACAATGGCGAGAGCTTCTGCCCGAAGAAAGAAGAAGGCGCCTGCCAAGGCCCCCACGCGCGAGCAAGTGAAATTGCCGGCTGAGGGTACGTCTCAGACAAAGGCGGCAGTCTCTAAGGAGGCCAAGTCTGCTGAAGATGCCAAGCGGCGCAATTTGAGGAAGCGGACTGCTTCTTTGGTGGCTGCTGCTGAAGCTGAGGGCAACTTGGAGAAAAACAAAGGGTTGGAGTTAAGGCCGACTGTTGAAAGTCGAGAGGGTCCGTCCTCTGGCGGGGTGAGGGTGGCCGGCTCGGAAGAGGCCGAGATAGTGCGAGAGAGCTGCTCTAAACGCCGGAAATTAATGGCTTCGGCTTTCAGCGATTCTGACGAGGAGCTGCTAAGTGAGGAAGATGACCCCCCCGCCCCCCTTGGCCTCAGAGATTCCAGTAATGTCGATGTGTCCGCCCCCTTGATAAATGAGCCCCAAGCCGCTGAGAAAATGGAAAGCTGCCAGAAAACTCGGCGGCCCGTGATGCCTTCGCTTTTTGAGGATGATGAAGAGGAGGAATTGCTCGGCGAGGCTGAAGATTCTGCTGCTGAGATGGATAAAGCTCTTGAGGAGGCTTTTCGTGTTATCTCTGGTACTGACGGCAAGGGTATTGTCACCTCGCCCTTTGCCAAGCTTGAGACTTTGGCGAAGGCTGCATCTGAGTGTGTCGATGTGATTGGGTCTAGTCATGGTGCGAGAGGTCCGTCTGACTCGAGCATCAGGGTTGGGGAGTCTAGTAGCTCGTCAGAGACTAGCTCTTCTGACGCAGGTGCTCGCTCTTCTGGAAAGGCGGCTGTGGCCGATGAGGAGGAGAAGGTCCCTCTTGGAGACTTTATCGAAGGCTTTAAGCGCCTTGGTAATCGAGGTACGATTACCTGCCTGTTATATTGAGGATTATCTTCCTCGCAGTTGTGTTGTGGACTGACTGTTTTGTTGTCGCAGAATTTCTTGAATTTTTGGGTAGCTCTGGGAACACGGCGATCGTTGAGATTCTGGAGCAGCATGCTGCCCTGGTGAGTCCGTTTGACTCTTTAGTTCTATTTACACTTGGGCTGCTGCATATTGTTTGCTAACTGTGCTATGCCTCGCTATTTTGCAGACCTCCATAGCGTCCCGGGTTTTATTCAACCGGATGCCTGAGTTTGGCGCCGCCGATGCTATAGTGTCCGAGCTTGGGCGGGTTAAAAGCGAGAGGACGACATTGATCGAGAAGAAGCTTTCGCTCGAGAGGCTGAACAAGGAACTCAATGAGCAGATTCAAAAGAAAGACGACGCGTTGGAATCGCTGAAAGAGGTTGCGCTTAGTGTAAGGATCGTGTGACCGAGAGGGGGGGGGGGTGAATCGGGCACACCATGAACTAAAACTTTTTGCACTTCTAGCTACTCTAACTAATTGCACAAGTAAAGGATACATAACAAGAGCATACATGTGCACTAGGTGATAGTGATCAAGCAAGGATAACCATGTGCTAGGACTTGTACATGCTAGGAGCAAGGTACACATGAGCATATAAGACAACCTAGCATATGACGATATACAAGATAAGCTCAACAAGTCCTATGCATGCTAGTGTATAAGATAAAAGCACTCAAGCAAACTAGCATGTATATGGGTAACACAAAGGTAGCTCAAGCAAGTCCTATGCATGCTAGTGTATAAGATAAGATAGAACATAAACTAGCATGCATACAAGTAGCACTTTGGGAAGCTCAAGCTAGTGATCATGACAAGATAGATACAACATAAAGCATAACAAGATCACTAGAAGATATCAAGCAAGTGTATGAGCTATGAGCAAGTAGGTACACATAAGGAAAGCGCATATCACTAGAGAAAACATAGAGCTAGCACACGGAAACAATCATCAAGCAATCATATGATAAACACAAGTCTACTACATGCATATAAGATAAACAAGATAGTAAGTGCAAGTAGTAGAGAGTAAGAGTAAGAGATTGCTCATCGATTTTTCCCGTGGTCTCGGAAGGATGGCGCCTTCCCCTACTCCACGTTGGGTCACTCCCGCCGGAGTCTCAACCCCGTCCCTCCGCTCGATGGCGATCCCCTCTAGAGCACACTCCACCCTTTAAGCCGGTGATGTCCCCTAAGAGCACGCTTCACTCCTCGAGTGAAGTCACGGGCTTCACCCCGCCGCACACCGGCGATGCTCTCCTCCTTGGGACCATCCACCGCTCTTGAGTGAAGTCGCGGGCACGTCCCGCCGGGCTTCTCCCGGGTACTCCTCCGAAGGTAAGGCTCCGCACTTGATGCGTGCCAAAGGGCGCTCCACTAGTGATGCTTCTTTCGCACGGGAAGCTCCAAGACCGTGTACAAACTTGTGTCGGCTTCCACACTCTCTTTGGCAAGCTCAACACCGACGCCTAACCGGTCTAGGCCTTGCCATAGACCAAGGGTAACAAACCAAGACCGCCTCCCTATGACCACACTAGTCCTAGAGGTGGATGGATGCTCTCAACCCTCTCAAGCACTAAGCTTCTTCTCCAAATCTTCTCCATGTGCTTCTCCTCTCTCTCAAGCACCAAGATTTCTCTCTAAAGCCTCTCCATGTGCTTCTCTTGCATCCTCTTGGCTCCCACTGTGTTTTCCCACTGATAACAATGGCCAAAGGCGCCCCAAAGGGCCAAGCAACCGGCTATTTATAGCCCTCCACTCATAAACTAGCCGTTGCTCAAAAGTGCCCTGCGAAACTAGAGACCGTACAAAGGACCGTACTGTCCGGTCTCTTCCAGACCGTATTGTCCGGTCTCTATTTCCAGGCGTATCTTCATCTTCTTCTTCATCTCCAATGAAGACCGTACTGTCCGGTCCCTAGGACCGTACTGTCCGGTCGATTGTCCGGTCTTCATTTCTTCCACTTCCAGAAACTTCAGCTTCTCTGTCTGGAATACTCCAATAGAGACCGTACTGTCCGGTCCCTAGGACCGTACTGTCCGGTCCACTGTCCGGTCTCTATTCTTTAACTTCCAGAAACTTGAGCTTCTCTGTCTGGATTTCCTCTGTAGACCGTATTGTACGGTCTCCTTGACCGTACTGTCCGGTCTCTTCTGCCTTCGCAGCTTCGATCTTCTTCTTGATCTTCTTCTTCCAAACTTCATCCATTTGGCTCCTCTTCTCCTCTGCTGTCACCCTAGTGCCTGAGAGACTCTTTGAGCATCCACATACCTCTACCACTAGTGTGACCTAAGAGAAACGACTCGATCCCCCTTGATAGTCCGGTTTTTCCTATGGACTCAAGCTAACATCTAACCAAGCGACACTCGCTTGGATCTAGCATGTCCTTAGCCTTGATCCATCTCCTCAACCGCGACCTCCATCAAGTCCTTGATCCTTGTCGTCATCCATCGTCGAGGAAACCAATCACCGGGATATAGAGAATAGGTTGGCGCACTCCTTCAACGACGAAGCTTCTTCATTGTGACCTAAAGAATATGCATGAACACCTTTCCTACATCCAAAGATGTTAGTCACAATGATCTAGTTGTCACAAAGGACAACCCGACCGAAGCATCATATAATGTGCATAAGATATGAAACAAGAACATCATCACATAATAGACAAGATCATCATGGCATACGATATAAGGCAAGACCAACATGATGATCAAGAGTATGTCAAGGTATAAGATGCATAGATGAACACATGACATACTCACCTTGTCTCTTACCTCATGTGCGTAGTAGTCACCTCGTAGAGTAGTCCTCATGTTCACTTCTCTTCTTTACCATCTTCCTTGCAACCTTTGAGGTGTCGGCACTCCAATAGTGTGTCACTACATCCATGAGACTAAACATCTTGCACACTAGCAAACCTTGTTAGTCCCATTGACCATGTTGACATCAATCACCAAAACCTATGAACCATGCTCTAGGTTCATTGATCTTACAGCTTAGTAGCGAGAGAGCTATGAAAGCTTTGGAAGAGAAATTGACGGCTGCGGGAGAGAAATTGCGCAAGGCTGAGGAGAAAACCCGCATTGCCGAAGATGCGGCAGAAAAGTCTAGGGCATCGGCGAGGCAGTTGACTTTGGATTTCGACAGAGGCGCTCGTGAAACTTTTTCTTGTTTCAATGATGCTCTTCGCCCAGTTGGAGGCGAGCTGAACGCACTCCCATCGAGCCCACCTCGGCTTTTGCCAGGCCCGTTCTTTGAATGGTTAAAAGGGGAGTTGGGCGACTTGCCGGATGTGTTTGATAACTCGGCATTTTTTCTGCGAGAGCTAGCTGTTTCGCCCTTTTGGATCTCTTGGAGAAACGAGGATGCAAGCATTTCCCGGACTTGGGGCGGAAAAGCTATGCCGAGAGTAACTTTGACTCCGTTAACGAGTCTAATGATAGCGACAGTATCCGGATTGCTCTGAATCGCTTCATTAAGAGGTACTGGTGCGTACATGGTGTTGGAGCTAGTCGTCGCGCCGCTGAGGCGAAGCTGAAAGAGGTAAAAAATTTTGTAACGTGGGAAATAGTGAATTGCTTTCGCGTCGCGTTTCCCTATGTATTTGGCTATTGTTGATGTTTAATATGCCGCCTTTTATGATTTCAGATAAAGCAGAGCTTGGAAAAAGTTAAGGGTTCAAAGGGCGAAAGCTCGTTGAAGAGGCCGGCTTTATCATGGGCCGTGCTCAGGCCGGCACAGCCCGACGGTGGCCTGGCAGCCCGAATTGGCCCGACAGTGTGTTCTTGTCAAGTTCTTTAGCCAACATTCTTTTTGTTATTTTGATTCATATTTTAAAATACAAACTTGTATAGATTTTGCATATGTGGTCCAAATTTGATGATTCTTTTTTCTATAATCTTTAAAAAATCATCTTCATCATGTGGAATCTTTGTATGCAAACTTCTGTAGTTCAATTTTCTATTGATCAGTCAACTCATTAATGGTCACTATTCAACATTAGCTTCATCTTTTTGTAGATCTCCAAAAAATATGAATTTTAAAGTCATTTTTTGTGTGGATGTACAACTTATACATCTCTACACATAGAATTTTGTATAAATTTATTTGAAGCACTTACACTCATGTAAGTTCGAATTGCTCCTCATTTGTCTCAAAAAGCTAAGAACTTCTATATCGTTTAGTAAATTTTGAAAACACATTCATGCAAACATTGTTGAAAAAATTCCCCAAAAATTATAGAGGTTGGTGTTGACTTGGAACAGCGCCGTGCCAAATTTGACTTCAAAATTCAATATATTTTTGAACATATAAAAAGGCAAAAAATCACTTTTCATTTGTTTTTTTGATTACACTCAAAGTATGATGATTTTGGAACTCAAATTTGGTAATCACAAGTAATATAGTCTTACTAAAGTAGGGTATTTTTGGTGGAATTTTTAAATTTTTTCAGTCTATGTAACACGAAAAAAAGTTTCATTTTAAACAACAAAAGTGTGTCTTCTCTTATTGAAAACGTATTCTGGGAGACCTTCACAGAAACCGGGCCGTGCCCGGTCTCAGCACGGCCCGACAGCGGCCCGCCGTGCCGCGTGCCGTGCCCGGGCCGAGTTTTCACCTTGTCGGGCCGACCGGCACGGCACGACGCGGCCCGACGGGCCGCCATGGCCCGGAACGGGGCGGCCCGAAGCACGACGGGCCCGTGCCGTGCCGGCACGGCACGGCCCGATTCCCAGCTCTAGCTACGGGGTCATGGAATGAGGAACTTATCAGAGATATATTCATTGGGGTTGATGCTGATGCCATCTTGCGCATTCCAGTTAGAGGACAAGGTGAAGATGTTTGGGCCTGGGAACCTGAGAAACATGGCTTTTACTCGGTGAAATCTGCATATAAGCTGATGTACTCTAGACAACAGCAAGAGATGCACCAGGATCCTGGACCATCGAGTGATGATGCTTGGGAAAGAATATGGAAATTGGATGTGCCTCCAAAGGTTAAAGTTTTCTGGTGGCGTGTGATACATGAATTTCTTCCTGCCAGACATATTTTGCATCGGAGACACATTGAGCCGATTGCGAACTGTGAGCTGTGTGGTGCAGAGGAGGAAACTATCGGTCATGTCCTCATGGACTGTACTGTGGCGAGAGTTTTTTTGGGAACAGACCAAAGAGCTGACGGGTGTCAAATTAGCACGATTACATCCGGAAACTTGGGCCCGAGATATCTTGTCAAGAGGCTTGCCAAAGGAGAAGGCAATAATTACCTGTGGCATGTGGACTTTGTGGATGCAGAGGAATAAGAGGAAACATGGAGAAGCAACGCTACCTCTGAAACAAGCTGTTCTTTGGATGAGGGACAAAGCATATGATCTCTGGCAAATCCTGCACCCATGTAAGAGCAAGGCAGCGACGCAGGTGATGCAACAATGGAGGCCGCCTGAGAGCAGTTGGGTTAAATGTAATGTTGATGGCGCCTTTATCCAAGAATCAAGGAAAGGAGCAACTGGTGCAGTTCTACGTGACCACAATGGCTCTTTTCTTAGTGACCAGACTTTACATTATGGGAATTGCATGGACGCTATCACGGCTGAAGCGTTGGCATGTCGGGATGGCCTGCTATTAGCAACATGCAGAGGAGTAACGAAACTACACCTGGAAACAGACTGTCAAGAGCTGGTGCGGCTGTGGGAAATGAAGGAAGAGCAGCGATCTACTGTCATGGTGCTGTTAAAAGAGATAGATGCTTTAAATTGTAATTTCTCGACTTTCAGTTTTACTTACTGCCTGTTCGGAGGCTATTATTTTTAGACGAGAGAGAAAATGTTTTTACTATTTAGGAGTACTAAACAAAGTCTAATTACAAAACCCATGTCACGACCCACCCTCTAATTCGCGAGACGAATCTAATGAGCCTAATTAATCTATGTTTTGGAACAGTGATGCTACAGTAACCATCTTCTAATCGCCGCATAATTACTCTCGTTGGATTCGTCTCGCGAATTAGACCAGGAGTTCTACAGTTAGTTTTGTAATTAGACTTTGTTTAGTACTCCTAAACGGTAAAAAAAATTTCTCTCATCTAAAAAAATGCGCCTCCGAACAGCCTCTTATGCAAGTAGAGCTTGTAATAGAGTAGCCCATGAACTTGCTAGGCAAGGGGTGTCGACTGCACAGGTGGGTGAGTGGCATGTTGCCCCATCCTGTGTGCTGGGCATTCTTGCATCAGATTGTAATCCTGAGTGATTATAATACAAGAGAAGTTTCAAAAAAAAAAACGAGGCCTGTAGCGGCAGGTTTGGCGGCCTGATGCTACGGTTGCGTAGCTAAAAACAAATAACTATAGCGGCGGGTATCGCTGAACCGAAACCACCTGCTGCTACAGTTTTTATAAAAAATATAAAAAAGCGGGGCCGTGGGGGCCCACGTGCCGCCAGCCGCCACCCTCTCGTCGCCGTTGAAGGGGGCGGCCGCCCCCAAGCTGCCACCGCCGCCGGAGAGGGGGCGGCCAGATCCAGCCGCCCCCGAGCCGCCGTCTGAGAAGAGGGTGGCTAGATCTACGCCCCCGAGCCGCCATCGAATGTAGGAGGAAGGCCCGCTCGCGTCCTGTTTAGGCTGCAGTTTTTGTTAGAGATTACATCTGTAACGATAAATTTTTAAGCTATGATCATGTTATAGATGTTCAAAATCTGTAAAAGGTAACTATAATATGCATTACCTTTTCTAGTTGGTCCAATACTGTAAACAGAATCAGATGTTTCGGCAGTGAAGTACTGAAGTGCACTTACGTCGTAGCATTGTAAACTTTTGCTATTATGAACAGAATTGGGCATCTATGTAATCATCTGGCCAAAATCTGCAATTCCTAGTGAGGCATTGTTTGTCAGTTCCGTTCATTTTTATTTCTGATGTGTAGTTAACCAGTAGTGTTCTTCCGAACATACGAAACTTTATGAATGAACTAGTAACCTGATCAGATGGTATAATGTTGTGACAAGTAGAATCACAGGGATATGCGCAGTCGATCGCTTTGGCAGCACCTCTTTCAAAATACCAATCACCAACCACTTCTGCAATTTTCTGAAATTCCATCATGTTAACCAATGCACCATCTGTGGCTAACTGAAAAGAGACATGCAAATATAGCTTGTTCTTTTGAATTATAAATACCTTATTGCGTATCATGGGGGAATTTGGTGCAAACCATGTGTCCTGCAGCTCACTCTGGCAACGTGCAAAGCAAGAGTTTATGAACATCCCTACCTTCGGTTCAACTTCAAACTGTTCCAGAGCTGTCAACATTGAGCTTCTCATGCCTGCCGATAAATTTAAAATCTGAATGATGTCCTGATAGAAGTAATTTAAATTCAGAATGTCGAACATGTTTATTCATAATAACCTGAATCTGTATTTTCTTAATACCAAAACTAAGTCAATGATTGCATTCATTTGTTCGATGAAAAGGTTTACCTTGGAGAGTTGTAATTTGGGACATGCTACATGCACCAGGATCCGACTTACGGCGGCTCCATTTCCCTCTGGTATCAGACGAAGGAGGAACAAAAATGTGACGGAACTGACCAAGGAAGTTAAGCCAGCGTTATTACACATCACCAAGTACTGAAAATTATAAGAAGATTATTACAAGAAAAAGTAAAATATTTTATTGTGCAAGTCATTATTACCTGTTAGTATTACACATCAACAGGCACTGAAAATTTTCACTAGAAGGATTTGAAGCAATGTAAAATATCTAAGCGCCCTTGTTACCTGATATACATCGTAACCTGAATTCAAAATGAAATAAGGGGTTCTGATGTTTGGAAGTACATATTGTGGAAAGAAACACTGCATAAAAAGAGGTAGGCACATTAGCAAAACCGACACCTGCCAACATTCACTTAGTATTCTGAAGGGGAAATTAGAATCACAAGAACTTATACCAAGTATGGATACTCTGTCGAATTCAGGCAGTCTTTGTTCAGATTCTTCTGAACACCCTACAGGAAAGATGATGGATTCGAAACCTTACTGAGTATTCTCAAATTCTTAAAAATCATCGCGGATTTTGTTTCTAGAAAACACATGTTGTGGACTCGTTCTTCAGGCACACGTATCACCGACGCCAGAAGGATCAATCTACTAGTGGCTAGTTGTTTTTCAGTTTTGTTAAGCGTCAGATATTTTGTTAAGTTGTTAGCTGGTTTGTTAGGAGACCTCTTTATATGGAGAGGATCGCAGGTCGTTGAGATTAGGCAGAGATTTAGCTTAGACTCAGAGCCTCCTAGGGAGGGCGAGCTAGTTGATCTCATCTGCTGTAATCATCCATTCGTGAGTTAATCAATCCATCAGTGCCGAATAATCTAGCCATATCATCTTTGGTATCAGACTAGCGATCCTGCGCTCATCGCTTCCACAACCCAATCTCACCCTCGTTGCCGCTAAACCCATCGCTCCACCGCCATGGCCGGCGACGACGACGCCGCGGGCAACGCCGTCGTCACGGTCAAAGACCTCGACAAGATTGTTGAGCGGTTGATCTCCAAGATGAACGAACTGGGCGCCAAGGTTGACGCCGAGTCTGCCGCCAACAAGCAAGAAACTGGCCGGCTCGCGGCATCCATCAACAACATCCAGACCCAAGTCCTCGATCGCCAAGGCAGGTTCGACTCGTCGTCGAGCGACTCACATCCTCTGCCGCCGCCGCCGTCCATCGTCCACAAGCTGCGGTTTCCCAAGTATGACGGCTCGGAAGATCCGCTCGGGTGGTTGCACAAGTGCGAGCAATATTTTCGTTCGCAGAACACGCCGGAGAACCAGAAGGTTTGGACCGCCTCGTTCTACCTTGAGAGCGCGGCCAGCCAATGGTACTACCGCGTCGAGAAGAACCGCGGCAGCGCGCCACCATGGCCGGAGTTTGTCGACGCAATCAACAAACGCTTCGGTCCTCCCGTCCGCAGCAACTCCCTCGGCGAACTCACCCACCTCCGCCGCACGGGCACGGTAGCAGAGTACCAAGACCAGTTCTTGAAGCTGTTGGCGCGCTGTGACATCACGGAACGGCAGCAAGTGGACATCTTCATGGCGGGCCTACGGAATCCAATGAGAACCGACGTCGAGATGCAGCGGCCAGAAACACTTGAAGATGCCATGGCCCTCGCTCGTGCGTTCGAACGCCGCTCCCAGCTGGACGAGGATGAACCGCGCCCGGTCACGACGCATGTACCGCGCGCGACTCCACGGCAGTCGTCCGCGACCACGCCGCCGCAGAAGCCACCGGCGGCCGCGCCGGCCACGAGCTCTACGCCGGCCTCGACCGCCGCGAAGGAGGCCACCGGCGGCGCCAAATTCGTGCGCCTATCCCCGAAGGAGATGGCGCGTCGCCGACTTGAGGGACTCTGCTTCAACTGCCCGGAGAAATTCTCCCGGGAACACATCAAGCAGTGCACTAAAAAAGGCATCTACTACTTGGCGGTACACGACGACGACGAACTCAACGAGGCACTCTTGGAGGATGAGTTGCAGATATCCATGTGCGCTCTCACAGGCATCAAGTCCGACTCCACCGTTCAGCTCGACACAAATCTTCAGGGCGCGTCCCTCGTCGCCCTGGTGGACTCTGGCTCCACGAATTGCTTCATCTCCGTGGCGGCAGCGGAACGCATCGGCCTGCAGCTATCACCGCGCCCCGGCCTCACGGTGGGGGTTGCCAATGGTGAACGCATCCCCGCCTCCGGGGTGTGCAAGGGCGTCATCGTCACCATCAACGAGGAACCGTTCGCCATCGACTTGTACGCCATTCCGCTCGGCGGATTCGATTTGGTCCTCGGCTGCGATTGGCTGCGATCTTTGGGTCCCATCCTCTGGAACTTCGATCGCGGCACCATGGCATTCTGGCACGACGGCCATCGTGTCAGACTCACGGGCTCTACAACAGCACCTCGCCCTCGTCTGGCCGCCGCGGACGTGAACGACTACTTACAGCTCCTGCTCACAGAGTTCGCAGACATCTTCACGCCGCCAACGGGCCTTCCTCCTCAGCGCGCGTTTGACCACCGCATCCACTTGTTGCCTGGGACAGCGCCGGTCGCCGTGCGGCCCTATCGCTATCCACAACTCTTGAAGGACGAGATTGAGGCGCAGTGCACCGCGATGATGGAGCAGGGCATTATTCGAGCAAGCATGGCGGCGTTCTCCTCCCCAGTCCTGCTGGTGCGCAAGAAGGACGGGACGTGGCGTTTTTGCGTCGACTACAGGGCCCTGAACCTGAAGACAATTCGTGACAAATTCCCAATACCAGTCGTCGAAGAACTGCTGGATGAACTCAAGGGCGCCCTCTTCTTCACCAAACTCGACCTCCGCAGCGGCTATCACCAGGTGCGCATGCACCCGGATGACATTGAGAAGACCGCGTTTCGCACTCACCATGGCCATTTTGAGTTCTTGGTCATGCCATTTGGCCTGACGAACGCGCCGTCGACGTTCCAAGCTCTCATGAACGAGGTTCTCCGCCCCTTTCTTCGTCGTTTTGTGTTGGTATTTTTCGACGACATACTTGTGTACAGCAGGTCCTGGTCCGAGCACCTCCAGCACGTCCGGGCTGTGTTCACCGTGCTGCGTGAGCATGGCCTCGTCCTCAAGCGCTCCAAGTGCGTCTTCGGCGAGCAACGCATGCAGTACCTCGGCCATGTCATCTCTAATGGCGCCGTGGCCATGGACGAGGACAAGGTGGCTGCAGTCAAGGCATGGCCCGTACCACGCACGATCAAGGGGCTGCGCAGCTTCCTCGGCCTCACGGGATATTATCGGCGCTTCATCCACAACTACGGCGTCATCGCCGCCCCGCTGACCGCCCTGCTCAAGAAGGAGGCGTTCATCTGGTCCCCAGCCGCCACTGCCGCCTTCAACGACCTCAAGCTCGCCCTCACCACGGGCCCGGTACTCCAACTACCGGACTTCGACAAGCCGTTCGTCGTCGACTGCGACGCATCAGGGACTGGTTTCGGCGCGGTCCTTCACCAGGGACAAGGCCCGATCGCATTTTTCAGTCGAGCAGTCGCACCGCAGCACGCCAAGCTGGCTGCATATGAGCGCGAGCTCATTGGCCTGGTGCATGCGGTGCGGCATTGGCGCCCTTATTTATGGACACGGGAGTTCATTGTCCGGACTGACCACTGCAGCCTCAAACATTTGTTGGATCAGCGGCTGTCTACAATTCCTCAGCATACATGGGTCAGCAAGCTATTTGGCTATAGCTTCCAGGTGGAGTACAAGCCGGGTAAGATGAATGCCGCAGCTGATGCTCTGTCCCGGCGAGATGAAGGAAGTATGAGTGCACACGTGCATGCTATCTCACGGCCAGAATTTCAGTTGTTCGATGTTTTCCGCGCCGAGGCTGTTTCTCTCCCTGAGATAGTCGCCAAGCGGAAGGAGATTGAGGATGGGACTGCCGGCGCGGCGTGGTCCTTGGTTGATGGTTTAGTCATGCACCGGGGTCGGATCTTTGTGCCCAAATCATCGGCATTGTGGCCTCAGATTCTGGACACGGCACATGGAACGGGACATGAGGGCGTACAGAAGACATTGCACCGGCTACGTTCTTCCTTCTACAATCCTCAAGCTACCAAGCTGGTGCGTGATCATGTTAAGGGTTGCATTGTCTGTCAGCGGAACAAGACGGAACACCTTCACCCTGCAGGTTTGCTCCAGCCGCTTGACGTCCCAACATCAGTATGGAGTGACATTGCAATGGATTTTGTCGAGGGTTTTCCTAAGGTCGGCGGGAAATCAGTCGTACTGACAGTGGTTGATAGGTTCTCTAAGATGGCTAACTTCATTCCACTTGGTCATCCCTACACAGCGCTCACGGTAGCTCAAGCATTCTTCGACGGCATCGTGCGGCTTCATGGGTTTCCGTCCTCCATCGTCAGTGATCGTGACCCGGTTTTCACAAGTACATTGTGGGAAGAACTGTTCACCTTGGCTGGTGTCAAACTTCGTCGCAGCTCGGCGTTTCGTCCTCAAACCGATGGCCAGTCAGAGGTAACAAATCGAGTTCTGGGTGTGTATCTGCGCTGCCTCGCGGGAGACCGTCCAAGAAGCTGGCTGCGATGGCTTCCTTGGGCAGAATACTGCTATAACACGTCCTTCCAGTCCGCCCTTCAGTCGACTCCGTTTCGGGTGGTGTTTGGTCGTGATCCTCCCACGATTATGTCCTATGAGCCGGGCTTGGCAAGGGTTGTCGCCGTAGACAAGCAGCTTCAGCATCGCGATGAGTTTCTTGCTGATGTCCGGGAGCGTCTGTTACAGGCTCAGGATTATATGAAGTTGTCGTATGACAAGGATCATCGGGAGGTGGAGTTCGCAGTTGGGGATTGGGCGTGGCTTCGTCTTCGGCAGCGCACAGCCGTAGCCATCACCGATAAGAGAACGCGAAGCTGGCGCCACGCTACTATGGTCCATTCAAAGTGGTGGAGAAAATTGGGGCGGTGTCCTATCGCCTGCAGTTACCTCCTAAGGCGAAAATTCATGATGTTTTTCATGTGGCTGTGCTGAAGAAGTATCATGGTGCACCACCGGAGGAAGTCGTTGCTCTGCCTCATATTGTCAATGGTCGAGCTGTGCCAACGCCTGACAAAGTAGTGCGTGCCAAGCCTACCAGGTCGTCATGGGATGTGTTAGTTCAGTGGCTTGGCCGAAGTCCTGCCGATGCAACATGGGAGCCCTTGGAGCAGTTCAAGACTCATTATCCAGATTTCAAGCTCGAGGACGAGCTTTTTAGTCAGGCGGGGGGAAGTGTTGTGGACTCGTTCTTCAGGCACACGTATCACCGACGCCAGAAGGATCAATCTACTAGTGGCTAGTTGTTTTTCAGTTTTGTTAAGCGTCTGATATTTTGTTAAGTTGTTAGCTGGTTTGTTAGGAGACCTCTTTATATGGAGAGGATCGCAGGTCGTTGAGATTAGGCAGAGATTTAGCTTAGACTCAGAGCCTCCTAGGGAGGGCGAGCTAGTTGATCTCATCTGCTGTAATCATCCATTCGTGAGTTAATCAATCCATCAGTGCCGAATAATCTAGCCATATCAACACATTGTTAAGAAGTGACAAACCTGCAATGAGACTAGGCTGCTAAAGAACTGTCTTATTGTGTTGTTACCAGAAATGTCAGTCCTGGAAAGAAATGGTCAAATGGAAATCAGAAGGTTTTTACATTTGTTCCAGCCAACAGGCAAGCGGATTGAACTTTTATTTTCTAAGCCTTCATTTTTACAGATCAAGGAAAAATCGGGCATCACTTAGGTATTTCACCGTAACAGCGCCTCCGAGACACTCTTTGAGGTTGTCGCAGTGGAAGAATGTAGCTAGGCCTCCTGCTGAACAGCCTGAGAGCAGTACCTGAAAGTATGCAGATACAACACTTGAAAAACTGATATTATACTGAAAAAGCGCAGTGACATAGACAGAACAGTTTTAAACAGAAGTAAAGAACCTTTTCGGCATTGGCAAGGCCCTTCGAGAGGAGGTCAGTTATAATAGCATCCCATATCCTCTGGCCTCTGAAGTAGAGGACTGATGACTGCAAAAGTGACAAACACTTAAGACAGAGCAAGCTGCTGCAAAACGCAGGAATTCGTATACAGAATTACACATGGAACTGAAGGACTGATTTATTTCAGCTAGAGAAGCATACGCCACTTCTGTATACTGAATCACGGGAGAAGGATCCACCATCGCAATAACGCAGCTTCACACGATTCCAATTGTAAAAATCTGTTCAAAATTTTGGCAAAAGTCAGGTGTTAACATGGGAAAGTTCTTGTTAATACAATGAAAATCCGCATATGTGTAAATTGGATAATTGCATGGTCAACTGGGATTCTGGGAACCAAAGAAAGAACAGTGACGTAAAGCCTTTGTGGCAAAATGAAGTCACAAAACGGGATGTCCAGAGCAAAACAAATAACGATAACAGACCAATTAGCAAATTAAACTGTAAAAACTATGTTACAAACTGCTGAGGAAACTTCTGCTGCAGAAATGAACAGCAGAAGATCGCATGATTATAAAACAAAAGTCCTCACAATATATCTGACAGGAGTTTGACAATATATCCAAACTTGCGTTGAACTCTGTTTATACCGGTCCAGAGTTTTTTCAGTGGACCTGAAACAGATGTACGTGGGCCAGAAACTGAAGCACTGTGCATCTTATCCCACCCCAACGCTAATGATTATCGTAGGGCCATGAGCTTGAATCCATGAGAGGAATGCATGGACCTAGATAAAAGCAAACTGTTCGTGCTACGTACGCAATTGGGAGTGTCAATTCGCTGTCGCATTTTTGCAAAAGCAAAGCAGTACCATCATGAACGGAAACGTACGATGTTGCTTGTAAGGAATCGGCAATGGATCGATGTCAGGTTTTGAATTCACGTGCAGACGTGCTACTTCTTGATTGTTACGGCGTTTCGTTCTTCAAGCTCGGATTGAGAGGGGAGATGAGACAATTGTACCTGGATTCATGGCCGGGCTGTTGCTGAGGATGCCGGAGAACACTTCGAGCTTGGTCATGAGGCGCGTGGAGCCTCGCCGCGTCCCGGCCCTCTCCGCGCACGACGGCACGTCGTTGCACCAGCCGCCGCCCTCGAACTGGAGCAGCCAGCTGTGCGCGCCGGCGCCGGAGCCGCGGTGCAGGTAGTACGCTGGCGGGCTCCCGTCGAGGCACACTGCAAATTCACACACGCAAGCACAGATGTAACGTGGTGAGCTGGACACGCCCATCACGTCGCCAGAAGGGAAAGAAACGACGCCGGCCGGAGTGGACTCACCTGCTCCCGTCGACGCGGCGTCCGGGATGAGCGTCATGCCCACCGCCAGCCTCTCCTCCACCAGGTCCGCCGCGATCGCGGACGCGACAACAACAGCCGCGGCCGCGACTGTTGGGGGAGGCATAGTGTGTGCACCCCTCCTCCTCATGGGCTCAACAACCTTAGATTTAGCCAGCTGTTGGGGGAGGCATAGTGTGTGCACCCCTCCTTCTCATGGGCTCAACAACCTTAGATTTAGCCTATGTATACTTTATGCCCAATTGTAAGCCTAAGCACAATCATGTAATATTTGTATCCCACCAAGGATAGAAGAGGGATCCCCCTCTTCTCCCCTCCCTATAAATATAAGGCCCCAAGAGGTCCCAAGGCAGCTTGCCTATTCTCACTCACTCCCACTCTCTCTCATTATGCTTGTGTACCATCCCTTCCTAGTCCTTCCCAGAGGTCCCTCACTTGTGGTAGACCTTTGGAGGATCCCCTTCTACTATTGTGGCCTTGTAACCACAACAGTTGGCGCCGTCCGTGAGGATCGGTACAAAAAGTTTCGTAGGATTGAGAGTGGGAAGAGAGTGAAAATAGCCTTTAAAAAAAAGAAGAGAAAGCCGAAGTTTACCTTCGTGGGCTCGGAGGAGTGCTCCGGAATGAGCTCCCGAAGTGAGAAGCCCCGTGCCGAAAGCTCAGCTCAGCAACGGGAGCAAGCAGCTGAGTCCGAAGGTCGGCCCCGAAGGTTCGCGGACCGAAAGCGCACGGAGGCCTTGGAGGAAACTCGGAGGTCCGCCCGAAGCCCAAAGGTCGTCCCCTGGCCCGAGGTTTCGGGAGAGGCCCGAAGGTCCCGAAGCCGACTGGTCACGTGAAGCTTCTTCGGCCCACATCCCCGGAAGCCACGTCCCCGAAGGGCCAACATCGCCAGCCAGCCAACATCGCGCGAAGCCCCCGAAGGATGATCCGCGAAGCCGGCCCATCCCGAAGGACTTTCGGACCTTCGATCTACTCTAGGGCCAAAGCCCATCCCAGGTTATATCAAATCGGAACTTTTAATTTCCGCAAAAATATCTGCTGTTGACGGTAATCGAACCAGCGAACCGCTGCTCTGTCTCTCCTGCGACTCTAGCATGATCGGACTACCATGCCGCTGTTGCTCTGTTACTGCTTTACCTTAGCATGTTACTTAATTATTATTATTGCTGGAGCCTAGCTAGCCTGTGCAGCTTGTTTACACATGGCCTCATGCGGTCCCTGTTATAGTATTTTTGCAAAGTATGCAACAACGGTCGCCTTCCGCTGCGTTTAGCTCTTTATGCGGCAATGATTTAAGCGTGCAAATCTGCTAGTTTGTTTGCTTCATTGCTCACAAGCATTCAGTTTTATTAGCATGTGTCAAGTACACGGAACATGCACTTTAATTAATTCGCACGTATCTTTGATATGCCTGTGGCCAGCACGCATATGTTAATGCGTTCGTTTCAGTCTGCAACTGGCAGACTTGCTGTGTATTGTAGCTTACGCATAATCAGTAGCTATGCTGTGGCGAGCCATCACATTGATAAATTGCAGTTCTGGGCTCTGATACCCGCTATAGCTTGTGCTTAATCTAGCCACGCGTATACGGACTCGTATTGGTATTCGGACTCGTATTGTGCTAATCCTGCATGCAGTAGCTCCCGGGCAAGATCATCGGATCTCGTCAAATGAGATGGGTGCGCTCCAGCTGCACGCACGGCAGACGACCGCGGCGGCTCGCAGCTGACACGTCGCGGCTGCTCTTCTTGTGGTGTCTTGGGACAGAAGGTCCACGACCACACACAACAACGGGCCCGATAAACCGCGCCCGCCAGGAAACTTCCGTCGACAAGCTCGTCCTCGACGTCAACAACATGCCACGGCTACCCTCGGCATTACAACTCGAGCGTCGGAAGACGCCTCGGCGCCATGCCGACAAGAGCAACCACGGGGGTCGTCCCTACGTCCACGGCAACAAAGCAAGCTCCGCGGCAGGAGTTTGCACTCGTTGACCACCTCTACCTCATTAAGCCAGGCAGCTGTCATGCCAACGGCCGGAAGCGTCTTCCAAGAAAGACACACCATCGCCATCGGTGTGATGCGGAGGACGCAAAGTACGACGCCGCAACCTCACCAGCCTCAAAGGATGGCAGTGGCCACGACGCCGCCACTACACCCTGATGCAACGACGGCGAGAACGTCTGCCGCCGTCGGAGGTGCGCTGGTGAGCGATGGAAAAACACGCCGCCAAAGACAAGCCGAAGACAACGTACCGGCCCCAAACGCAACGACGGCCACACCGAAGCTTAGTTGAAAACGAAGGCGGCCGACTGCCGAAACTAAACCTCCGAAAGTAGCTCTCGGCATCAACACCGGAGGTCGCCCCCAGCTGAGGAGGAAGGAACCCGGAGCACCGCCGGAGCCTGGGAGCGCGTCGAAGAAAACATCCCGGAGGCCAGCCGAAGATCCCGGAGACGCCAGCCCGAAGCTTCGTCACCGGCCAGATGTTTCGCAGGCCGAAGCCTTGTGCTCCCAAAGGCCAGCCCGAAGGTCCGCAGCCTCGCAGGCTGAAGCTTGGGCTCGTCCCGGAGGTTGGCTCGAGGGTGCACGCCCCGAAGGCCGGCCCACCCCTACAGGCCGAGAGGTAGCCCGGAGGTCCCGCACAGGACAGACGTCTGAAGACGACATGTTCCGAAAGAAGCCCCGCGTCGAGGGCAAGGAAGGCAGTTGCCGGGAGGTCCACCTTCATCGACTCCTCGGCAGCACGCACGGCCAGAGAGGCGCGCTTCCAAGGTCATGCCCCAAGGCTTCACCTTCGTCGATTTGGACATGACTTGACGAAAGCCGGCTCGTCGCAGCGTCAAGGCCCTAGAGGCGACCGCCGAAACACACCGCAACTCCAAACAGCGCGAAACCCGCGAGGAGAACGCTGCCGAAGCTCACCAGCAACGCTCGAAGAAAAATACACCGAAGTACTCGACTTCACATACATGTTGATGGCATTGCCGAAGGCCAGAAATCGAAGCCGCAGCCGGGAAGAATGCACATGACACGGTGCAGAACACCCCAGAAGAACAATGGCAGCGACCTGCCGATGCTAACTGCGTGCAGCTCGGAGGACATTACCGAGGCTCGCCACCGTACGACGGCTCGCCCACAACCCGGCAACATCAACACGACGCGCGCCACGCCGCCAAACGTGCGGCCCGACAGACAATAGACGACGTCGCGCTAGCACCCGAAAGGAGCAGCCGAAGGCGACGTCCGGAAGGACGGAGGACATCATCCGCATGCAGCACGAATATAACGTATAGTTCCTTCGGGACTGGGAGGGCTGCAGAAGATCGCCGCGCGCTACCTCGAAGGTCGACCCTTCGGGCTATAACGTCCACCACGAAACCTATGCTCCAGTTTAATGGTCCAAAACTCGCTATCACCGAGAGGATCGACGGAGCTACGTACCGACACTAAGCATCAAGCAATGATGTTCCTCAAAGACGCATCTCGCCGGCGTGCCCGAAAGATGGTGCGCGGACTCCGAAAGAGATGCATCCCGACAACGTCGTCGCGTGCATGCCGAGTACCAACACAACAACCTCACCGCTGGAGCCAGATGAAGCGACGGTACGACACGACCCTCCACGGTCCGAAGCTGCACCCTCAACCCCGAAGCAGCCGCAAAGGACAAGCGCCGGAGCTCAGGTTGCCAACCTGCTTCGGTCTTTTGGACCTGCAACTCAGCACAAGCTGTGCATGAAACAAGCTAAGTAATAAAAGCTGCTCCTTGTCCTTGCTATTTTTGTCCGTCTGGAACAAATATAATTTTTTACTCCGGAGGCTGCTCCGAATCACATTACTACACTAATTCAATATCTATGCTGAGTATTTTTCCGAGGAGCACAACGAGATAGTCTCTTTCTCGCTAACTTGCCTCATATGTATTAACTATTCTCTACACTTGAGAACATCAGCTTTGCAGGAACACGAAACCAAGAATCACGCCAGAACGCCGCCTGGGCGTGTGCGTCTACATTTCAAAGCACTTGCATTGCATGCCATACATGTGCATCATAAACATGCACACTCATGTTGCACATAC
Organism: Eragrostis nindensis; assembly: GCA_012490785.1. NCBI lineage: Eukaryota > Viridiplantae > Streptophyta > Magnoliopsida > Poales > Poaceae > Eragrostis > Eragrostis nindensis. The sequence goes on along the minus strand of JAAXCT010002144.1, from coordinate 36,989 downwards.
ATACATGGCATTGCGACACATCATGCATCTCTCAATTGCATGATAACGGCCCTAACGTGCCAACTTTCGGGATCTTCGACACATATCCCTCCATATGAATTGTCGGGTAGAGACATACCACTCCCCGCAAGACGTCCGAAATGACCTCCCGTGCGACACTGCTCTTGTCTCGCACAAGCCCCGGCCTAAGGGTCCCGGGATGCCGGCCAATGTACCACAAGAATACTGTGGAAGGTCGAAGTAGGCACACATAAGTCCTAGTTCCCCGAGCCTAAGGGCTTTCGGGATGCCGACGGATCGGTCGAAGGCGGAGGCGCACATAAGTCCTCGCAAATCCCGGAAAATTGGCCCATAGTCCGAAACAATACCTTCAGATGGCCCAACACATGCGCGCCAGAAACAAATTAACAAGGGAGGGACGCCTCCATTAACCCGACCTCCACACAAGGGAGGAGGGTCTTGCAGTCTAAGGACTCGCTTCAACACATGGGAGGAGCACCACTCCCCCAATAGTCAAGAAACATCGACTACTTAGAGACACATCTCTACAAGGGAGGAACATAATTCCTCCAAAGATTGACATCGCCCGGGGGAAGTGGTCTCCGGAAGAAAGAAGGCCCGGAGGAAGAGCTCCTCCGGAAGGACAAATCACCGAGGAAGAGTTCCTCCACAAGCTTCCTTCCCGAAAATAGAAGAGCGTTGGGTAGAACATAGTTCCCCAAATGACGAAACCAAGGCCCGGAGGAAGAGCTCCTCCGGAAGGGAAAAATCACCGAGGAAGAGTTCCTCCACAAGAATTCCTTCCCGGAAGTGGAAGATGTCTTCGGTGGAACATAGTTCCCCAAATGATGAAGCCAAGTCCCGGAAGAGCTCCTCCGGAAGAAAGATTACTTCCCGGAAGTGGAAGATGTCTTTGGTGGAACACAGTTTCTCAAATGATAAAGCCAAGCCCCGGAGGAAGAGCTCCCCCGGAAGAAAAAAGATGTCCTCGGTGGAAAAATTTCCCCGTTGGTGGAACATAGTCTTCAAATGACGAAGCCAAGGCCCGGAGGAAGAGCTCATCCGGAAGAAAGAAATCATAGAGGAAGAGTCCCTCCACAAGGAAGATTTCTTCTTGGAAGGGGAAGATGTCTATGGTGGAACATAATTCCCCAAATGACAAAGCTAAGGCCCGGAGGAAGAGCTCCTCCGGAGGAGAGAAATCATCAAGGAAGAAAACGTCGACTACCCAGAGACTTGTCGCTATACAAGGGAGGACCACAACTCCTCCAAAATAAAATGCCAAACCACTGTGGCGAGGCCCGACCACATTGGTATGATGGCATAGGAAGTGCCGCACTTCACAATGAGGGTATGCCACTCACAAGGAAGACGTCATCCGAACAATCGCCCTCCATCTTCGGTGGCAAACCCGATGTCTCTCAGACATCTACCGGAGGAAAAGCTCCTCCGAAAGAAGGAGCTCATGGAGGAAGAGCTCTTTCGGAAGAAAGAAGACGTCTTCGGTGGAAGAAGCTCCCCGAATGACCAAGTTGCTCCCCGGAGGAAGAGTTCCTCCGGAAGAAAGAAGACGTCTTCGGTGGAAGAATTTCTCCGAATGACAAAGAAGCCCTCCGGATGGTCGAAGCCTTCCCGGAAGTGGAAAATGTTTTCGGTAGAACAAAGTTCCCCGAATGAAGTACCCGGAGGAAGACCTCCTCCGGAAGGAAGAAAAGTCCCGGAGGGAGAAGCCCTTCGGATGGTCAAGTCCTTCCCGGAAGTGGAAGACAAGACGACGAACCTTCCCGAAATCCTTTCTTGGAAAAGGAAGCGAAGTTGAAGAAACTTCCGAAAGATTCTCCCGGAGGAGGAAGAAAAACATGAAGAACCTTCCGAAACTTTCTTTCGGAGGGGGAAGTGAAGAACAAGAAACTTCCGAAACGTTCTTCCGGAAGAGGAAGTCAAGACAAAGAAACTTTCGAAAGATTCTCCCGGAGGAGGAAGCGAAGATGAAGAACCTTCCGAAACTTTCTTTCGGAGGAGGAAGACACGATGAAGAACCTTCCGAAATATTCTATCGGAAGAGGAAGAGATGGAGCTAAAGCTGTTGTGAACGCGCACTCTTTTCTCCGATCCGCCTTTTTTCCCACTGGGTTTTTGGGGACGGAGTTTTTAACGAGGCGCATCACCCCCACGGGTCTTCAGTTTAAGCGCTTCGAGCCATGAGGGACCGGGGCAGCACTTGTCATCTGCAGGCCCCTCGTGCCTTCCGAGCCTACAAATGAGGGAGGAGCTGTTGGGGGAGGCATAGTGTGTGCACCCCTCCTCCTCATGGGCTCAACAACCTTAGATTTAGCCAGCTGTTGGGGGAGGCATAGTGTGTGCACCCCTCCTCCTCATGGGCTCAACAACCTTAGATTTAGCCTATGTATACTTTATGCCCAATTGTAAGCCCAAGGACAATCATGTAATATTTGTATCCCACCAAAGATAGAAGAGGGATCCCCCTCTTCTCCCCTCCCTATAAATATAAGGCCTCAAGAGGTCCCAAGGCAGCTTGCCTATTCTCACTCACTCCCACTCTCTCTCATTATGCTTGTGTACCATTCCTTCCTAGTCCTTCCCAGAGGTCCCTCACTTGTGGTAGACCTTTGGAGGATCCCCTTCTACTATTGTGGCCTTGTAACCACAACAGCGACGACGACGGCGGCAGGCCATGCCCGTCGCCGGCGCCGCGGCGCCATGTCGTGCGGGGCGGACTGCGGAGAGAACGGAACCGAGTAACTGAAACGAGCAGAGGAGGCCGGTCAGCACGCGGAAAAGGAGGAGACGACGACCAAAGTCGCCGGCCGCCAGCGCGCTTGTGACGGATGGCGTCGCCGTCGCGCCTGAGCCGAGTATATACGTGTGCGCGCGCGTGGTGGACACGTGCATCCAAAAAGGGCCCTGGAAAAGTGACGCGGCAACGACAAGAAACGCGCCAGCAGTCACCAGTCACCAGATCATGACGACGCTGCTTCTTGAATGCAGGCGCGTCACGCTCGCTGATCTACTCTTCCTCGGCTGGGGCTGCTACGGACGTGTGTGGGTCTATGTTGCCCGGATACGCGGATACGGATACCGGTACGCGATACGGCGATACTCCGATACCTTATTTTTCCAAAAACAAGGATACGGGGATACGCCAATATATATATATAAATAAAAATAAAGAAGAGTTCTAGATACTAAAATATGAGAAATAAAAGTTTCAGAGACTAAGATGCGTCATAGATTTATATATTCATATGTTGTATAATTATTTAAAACGAGAAAGGGCGAAATAAAAAGAAACTGACTTTATTTTATCTGTTCCACGAATGAATGCCGGTCGTCTCCTTTCCCGACCTCCCATCCCGCACACTCTCTCTCTTTCTATGGCGGCCGCGGCTCGTCCCGCACTCTCTCTCTCCGTTCGTGCTCTCTCTTTTTAGCGGTCAAGGCTCATCCTCTCATCCCCCGATTGCCGCATGGTATCCGAGAAGTGTCCGAGTATCCGAATAGGTATCCGATACTGGTACGCGAGTTTGGCAAAGTATCCGTGTTTCGGAGGTGTGGGTAGATAGATCACGCCTTTTTGGTTGTCGGTTAATTTCACTAGGACGGGCACTCGGGTAGGCTCTATCGCGTTTAACAGATCATCACTAGAAAATCAGCGCGCCATTGGCGCGCCTGCTTCCTACCTGCATTAAGACTCTTTCATATCAATTTGGGAAGGCAGTAACATATGGAACCTAAATTTTGTAATCACAATAGAAAAAATAAAGATTGGTTAGACGGGGGCCTGCTATTTAAGTCATGTACAACAAATTCAGGTGTCTTAGTGCTTTTAGAATTGCAGCATCATTAGAAGAGAAATATTCTGTAAAGTAGTATAACTTGGTCGATACTTCACTAAAGTTTTTTTTACTACTTCATGCTGATTAATAAATGAAATATGAAAAGTACATATATAACACATTTTTTATTTTTTACTGACCACCAAACTCGTAATGTAGTGTGAAACATATCATTCAGTCAACTATGTACATTTGTTAAACTAAAAAAATATGTTACATCAATCCAATTTACCTGTCATAGCTCAACCAGAGAAGATTATTTGGCACAAAAAGTTAGATAAATCACCAAATTCATCCCACTTTTCTTTGTTCGGCATCTCTGCAGATCTCTCTACTGTAAAGTGAAACATAAATTTGTGCTATAATATTTCGAGTCAAGTAACTCTAACATCAAAAGTTTCCTAATTCCTACATATATATGCCTGTTTGTTCCAAATGGGAAAAAAAAATCTAAAATTTTAATCTATCGGAGAGTATAATTACTTTTTTTTTTGAGATGGAGTATAATTACATATAGATACATGTTGGATAACGAATGGTTGTAATGGGTGTAAAGATAGCAGAAAGGGAATGAAATTGTTTCTCCACTTCTAACATGTCATCCATCAGAGAACCCCTGTAACTTGAACGGAGAGAATTTCCCTGCACGTGATAGAAGCCGCGAAGGTAGAAGAGAATATCACAGCACATGGTTATCTATGGACAACATAGGTTGCCGGTTATCATCCATGGACAGTTCCACTTTGGCAGGTATGTCATCAAGCACTCTCGTATACATCGCATATCCAGGAGGGTTGATGCTCATAATGATGACTGATGGGCTTCTAAGTAGACATTATGAGCAGTAAAAAGGGAAAAATTTCTACGAAAATCTTCACCAACGCAGCAGATGCTACGCAAAGAATGAAGAAAACACCTGAGCGGTCGTCGGTACACACGCCCTGCCAGCTCGCCGCTAGCACGCACCAGCCTGGGAGACTCACAACGCAGGTCCGGCAAAGGCGATGGGAAGGATGCAGATTGAGAAGGAGACGGGGGACTGCACCGGATAGCCTAGGCAGTAATAAATCAGTGGCACCGGCGGGTACTTTAACATGTGCGGCATTGGATAGCCGTCAGTATGGGCGAGCAGGTCGGAGCAAGGAAGCAAGAGCGGTTGGGTGAGGTGTCAGGCTGTCAGCACTCGTGCAGCTCTGGGCGAGTCTGGTTGCTCGATCTCTCTAGAAGCTTGCTCGGTACGTGCTTGCGATCAGCAAATCGGACTGCCTGATGTGGTGTGCAAAATAACCGGACTGCCGGATGTGGTGTGCAAAATGACTGGTACGTGCTTGCGATCAGCAAATCGGACTGCCTGATGTGGTGTGCAAAATAACCGGACTGCCGGATGTGGTGTGCAAAATGACTGTAATTTCCACAGAAGAGACGACGTGTTGAGAAGCTCGCAGGACCGGATGTGGTGTGCAAAATGACTGTAGTTTCTACAGAAGAGACAACGTGTCGATGATATGAGACCCGGGTATACTCAAGATACAACAAGGCCGAGTTATCCAGTAATGGGGAATCGGTTTGGCCCAAGAAGGACCGGGTGGCCCGACGGACCTAAAGTCAGTCGGCCCACTCGGCCAGGAGATAAACATCAATCAACTTGTACTACAAGGCTGTTTACCATGTAACCGACTAGGTTTAGATCCATGTAACCCTGCACCCCCGACTATATAAGGCGGGCAGGAGACCTACAGAAAACTCTCTCGCAATACATCACACCAGCACAGGACGTAGGGTATTACGCCTTCGGCGGCCTGAACCTGTATAAACCCTCGTCTCCTGTGTTACCATCGTGTTCTTGATTCTCGTACACCCATAAAATAACTATCGAGGCCCTAAAACCTCGACAGTGGCGCGCCAGGTAGGGGAGGTACGAGAGTCCACCATGTCGAGCTCGATGGCTGTCAACTCCATCAACGACTTCATCGCTGGCGACCGGATCTCTTTCGGAAGCCTGCACTTCATCGCCGACCGCCGTGGTGAGCTCCATCCCGTCAACTCGGCGGTACCGGAGATCACGCGGCGGCCATCTCCGCGGACTCGGCCAGATCCAGATCCAGCCAGCCTGGGTTTTGGACCGAGCCAAGTCAACCTCCCTGCAAGGAACTACGCGGATTTCTCGCTGGCCGAGTTACGCGCCTGCATGGAGGCGATCAAGATCGGATCTGCTATACCAAGCTTTGCTCGAGGTCCCGTTCGGTCTCCGTTCGGGCTCAACAACCAGGCCATGATCTGTCAAGATCTAGGTCCTGAGATCTTCGGATCCCAAGCAGGTCCAACACCCGAGCAGATCGGATCTTCCGAGACCGACTCGTTCGGAGATTACCCCAACGAATCCGTGCTACGCACGCTTCCTTGGGAGAGCACATCTTTGAGCGGTACACCACCGTTCGAGTGCTTCATGGCGCAGATCGTCGACGTAACTGCGATGGCGGCTGCAGCGGCTGCAGCGGCCGTCGGCGCCAACGGCGCCAACGCTGCCGGGGCGGAGGAAGAACCCCCGGCCGACGAAGACTCTGCGCAGCGTAACATCAGGTTGCGCGGTCGGCAAATCCACAACGACCTCATGCAAGAATACGACGGGCATCAAGTCTTCACAACGCCCCAGGATAATGTAGTCGGCGCTACTACACTCCTAGATCAAGTCGTCCGGCAGATGGCTGCAAATCCGGATCATGCCACCCTCACTCCGATGGTGGAGAAGGCCAAGGCAATGACGGCCGCCGCGGCTCAACAAGCCACCGCCGTGACCAACGCTGCCCTAGCCAGGGAGGACTCGGGAGCTCGAGTCGCGTCATCCCACAGCGTCGACAAGACCGCTACCTATTCAGATGGTCGGTCCCAGACCCCAGAAGATGAACGGAGGCGTCAAGCTCGGGAGCGACGTCCAGAGGCGCGCCGCAGCGCCCTGGATCGGCTTGGCCGACCTGAAGACCGCCGCGACAGGGATCGACAACGGTCACCCGCCAGGCGTCCGGTGCAGGAGCGCCTGACCTATCCCAGAGGCGACCCCAGGCATGTGACTGCCGGAGACCGGGAAGAGGATCGCAACCACAGGCGCCACAACGAACGTCGCGATGCTGAAGTCGCGGCTCCAGAAGCCCCTCGTGGGCGGAATGACTGGCGTCACAGAGGCGACCGAGACCACCGGCGCCCTAGAGGTGACCGAGATCAGCACCACCAAGACGACCGACATCAACGTGGTGGCCGTGACGGCAAGCTCATGTGCCGGCTTAGGAACTGCAGACAATACCCCTATCATGGCCATTCGCAGTCTGGGGGCTCGACATGGTCGGTCCTTTCCAGAAGGCCAAGGGAGGCTACACTCATCTGCTGGTGATGGTTGACAAGTTTACCAAGTGGATTGAAGCTACTCCGATCAAGGATCAGACGGCAAGCAAGGCAATCGAGTTCGTGCGCAGTGTTATCTTCAGGTTTGGTGTCCCTAACCGCATCATCACGGATAATGGGACCAATTTCAAAGCCGCCGAGTTCCAAGAGTTCTGCGACGACGTCGGAATCAAGGCATGCTACGCCTCACGCTCCCGTCCCGAGTCCAACGGGCAGGTCAAGCGGGCCAACGGCATGATTCTTCAAGGTATCAGACCACGCGCATTTGACCGACTGAAGAAGTATGCGTCCAGGTGGATCGACGAGTTACCATCAGTGTTATGGGCCCTACGCACCACTCCAAGCTCGGCAACCGGCCAAACACCTTTCTTCATGGTCTACGGTGCAGAGGCGGTATTGCCGACTGAGTTGGACCATGGCGCTCCCAGGATTGAGTTCTTTGATGAAGCTAGAGCCGAAGACCAGCAGTCATTGGCCATTGACATGCTGGAGGAGGAGCGAGATCGCGCTTTCTTCAAGTCGGCCAAGTATCAGCAAGCAATGAGGCGTTATCACCAGAAACACGTTCATGAACGTTCGTTCCGAGTTGGTGACCTCGTCCTGAAGAAGATTTTAACCACTGAAGGTCGCCATAAGCTGTCCCCCATATGGGAGGGGCCATACATCGTAGCTGAAGTCACTCGGCCGGGTGCCTATCGGTAAACTACCGAAGACGGTACTCCGTTGCAGAGTTCCTGGAACATCAATCAGCTACGTCGCTTTTTTGCTTGAGTTATTTTGTATACATCATTTACTTTATAATGATCACCCCTGTGTCGCCATCTCCGTGTCAATTTGCCTTTGTCTCGTATGTTACGTTTTGAGTCTCTCTTTAAGCTAGCAAGTCGGTGAATTTTTCCCTGTTACACCAACTCACTTCAGGCTCCTACTCATACTCTAACACTGACGGGTTAATGCCATCTGTTGTTAACACCCTAGGTTAACGAGTCCGGCCGAGTCACAACCGAGTTCGCTGTCCGTGGAGTTCATTTGTACTTAATGCTTCGAGAAGGGCAATATTGAATTACACATACGAGGCATGATAAAATAATTACTAACTACATAAAAGCAACTTGTACCAACATTATATATACACCCTGCTATTTTTACAAAGGTTTCTGCAGACTCGGCATACACACCGAGTTTATGGGTCCACCGACACGTCAGCGATCATCGCGATCGCTGTGGCCTTCGTCTCTTCGATGATTCGCAGAGCAGCCGGACGGTCCCCGGCGAAGCCCGTCTTCAATCGCTCCTCATCAATGCGAGGATAATGAGACTTCGCTTTCGCCAGCACCACGCCAGCACACATGCGAGCGACGAACTCGCAGTGTTTCTTCATCTCCAACGGCACCTTCTCCAGCAACTCCGCCAACGGGCGGTCTCCTCTACGCTCGACAGACGGGTAGACGTACTGCACGATCCCCAGCGTGTTCAGCTCAAGCTCTGTCAACTCGTTCTTGAGTTTGTCCAGCTCCTCTGCGAAGACAATATGCATGTCAGCTATCATCAAGTACAAAAGATGTCAGAATCTCAAATACTCACTCTTGTGGTCTTGGATGAGCAACGTCCGCTGCACAGTCATCTGCGAGATTTCTTCTTCTTTCACAGACAGTTGTTTCTCCAAGGCAATGGCAAGGTCTCTGCTCTCCTTCCATCGACGTTTCGCTTCAGCATACTTCTTCTTCAAGGTGTCGACTTCATCTATGGAGGCCTGCCATTCAGCTCGTTTGCTTCTCAACGTCTGCACTGCTATCTTCTCGGCGTCAATGGCTTTGCTCAGCTCCTCGAAGTAGGTCTTCTCTTTCTCCTTCTGGGCCTCTACTTGAGTTTGAGCCTGAGTAAGCTGATTCTGCATCTCGACAAGTTCGGCTTCTTTCGTCTTGTATGCTTGGTTCAGCTTGCTGACCTGCGTGTTCAACGCTTCGGCCCTGGACCTCGTGCGCTCCAAGTCTTCTGCGGTTGATGGAACTGCAGATTCATCAGATCATCAAACAGACCGACTGACCTCTTCGAGGCTTGGTAAAGCTTTACAATATACTCACCGGTCGCCGTTGTTGCCAAGTTCTTCTCCTGTTGCAGCTGCTGGATGAGCTCATCTTTTGCTTTGGCCTCGGCCAGCAGAATCTTCATTTGCTTCTCCATGGCCGCCTGCTTCTCCAACTGCGTCTTCATGTCATGGATCATCTGGTTCTTCGTCTTCAAGGTCTCCTCCGTCACCTATAACAACAGGAGTCAGTATCCTTGACAACAGCAAAAATATCCTCCAAGCTAAAGACAACAGGCTGTCCTCTACTTACATTGAACACAGTGTTGAGAGCAGCGTGGTGATGGTGGAAGCTTGTCACATTGTTGAACTCTGCCTGTGCTCCATTCAGCAGATGGTCGTCAACCTGTTTCAGCAGTCGGCAGAGCTCAGAGTCTTCAACAACCGGCTCCCCCTCCACTCGGGCAGCAGTCCCCTCACTCGGCCCTGCAGGGGATGCAATTCTCTCCACCTCGGCTGCGGCTGTTTCTTGAGCGGTAGTCTCTGCAGTTCCAGCGGTCGAAGGATGGATCGTCGATGTCTCTGGTTGCATGTCACCTCGTGTGTTCGCCTCATCTTCGACACGGACCTCCTCTTCAGCAGCACTCCTGTCTCCATGGTCACCGCCAACCTCATGATGTACTTCTTCGGCTTCATCACCACGATCTTCTTGGTTACTTGCTCCAGCACCAATCAGGTCGGGCAACTCGGCGTTTCTCTGCAGGTTCTCTTCTTCAGGTATCTCTTCAGTTTGGCCGGTCGTCCTCTCCCCGTCAGGACCTAAGTCCTCGATGAGCACTCCTCCGCTCCCGAGTATCTGCTCTGCAGTCTCCTGGATCGGAGTTTCATCTCTTGGCGGATTTGGAGGAGCGTTTTGCTCTAGCTCCTCACTCGGCATTTCAGTACAGGGAGCCCTGCAGTTACACAAGTCATCAGCTGGATTCTTCTTCGCGGTTATCACTCGGCATCACACTCGTGAGGGTTACTTACAGTGTGGAGAGGGTGATGTTGATGCGGTCTTCATACGACACTTCCCTGGGAGTAGGGGCCGTCCTTTGGACATCTTGCTCGCCAGAGGTCCCCTCGGGGGCTTCGCCATCTTGCGTCTTCGGCGGTGTCCTTCTACTTCGCGGTGATGGTGAAGCAGTCGGGCTCACAGTCACAGTGGCCCGACGTGATTCATATACGACTACACCACCACTCGGGTTCGAGGATGCAGCTCCCCGAGTGGTCGGTCGGCGCACGTCCCTCTTCAATTTCTTCGACGGAGGTGGCACAGGCAGTGACTCCTCCACTCGGTCTTCTCCAGCATCTTGCTGAGGGGTCTCTCGACTCTCTTCTTCATCGTCGCTCGGTATTGCTGCATCAATGGCAGCCTCCGCAGAGTTTCTCTCCTCTTCACTCGAGTCGATGTCCATGATGTCTTTTGCCTTTTTCTTCTTGGGGGCAGGCTTGACATGCATGGGCTTGCTAGGTCCATCCGAGCGGAATTCAATCTCCATCGCCTGCGTGCAATCATATACATGGATACATCACAACATATGCAGAATGAGCTACATTGGTATTGACCTCAGATAAGTATACTTACAGGTGGAGGAAGATTCTTGATATGATAGCCAATCAGGGGTGCAGCTCCAGCAGCGAAGAAGTCCCTCACTCTGTTTTCAATAATGGTGGCTGTGTCTCCAGGAATATTTTCATTGCTCGGATCTTCTTTGCCGCGCCACCTCCAAGCTGGCTCAGCTCTGTCCTTTAGAGGCTGGAACTTTCTGCCACAGAACATAACAGCAATGCTTGGCCCAGTGAGTGGATCATGCTCCTCACTATCCTTCAAGTCGTCGATCATCGTCAGCAGATCGGACACTTCAGCTTTCTCCTCAGCTGTCAACGGTTTTCTTCAAGTATCTCGCTGCACAGGTGCTACACTTCTGAAGGCTGGCAGACTCGGCGAGTGGTTCTTCACATAAAACCAACCAAAGTGCCATCCCTTGAGTGTTGACGGGAACGGCATATCAAAGTAGATCTTCTTGTTCCTCAGTTGGAACCCACACCCTCCAACAATAGCAGGGTTGACATTCGACTTCATCTTCAAAATAAACAAGTGCCGGAACAGATTGAAATGCGGACGGATACCCAGGAAGACTTCACACAGAGTGATGAAGCAGGCGATGTGCAGGATTGAGTTAGGGTTCAAGTTGTGCAACTCCACACCATAGAAATGCAGGATACTCCGGAAGAAGGTATGCGTCGGCAACCCTAACCCACGGCGCACAAACGCATCGGAAATGACGACTTCATCAGGGAACGGAGTGGGGAATTGCTTACCGGCGGCGGGACGCCATCCAACCACTTCGCGATGCGGCAGCAATCCCGCGTCGGTCAGCTCTTGGCACTTCTCCTCTGTCATGATGGACTCCGGCCAGCGGTTGTCCTCATCGGCGGGCGGCGGTGAGCCTACCTTCTGCTTCCGCGCGGCGGCTCTCTTCTTCCCGGCCATCGCTTCCACGGCGGATCTTCAACTACGGCTACGGTATCTTCGGCGGCGGATCTTCAAGGGCGGCTCCGATTTCTTCACCGGCGGCGTGATCTTGTTGATGGCGGCGCAATCTCTTCGACGGCGGCACCAATCACGGAATGGAGTCCGCCGGAATGGCGGCTTCGAGTTCGTCGGATTGGCGATTCGGAGTTCGTGGATTTGGATCTTGGCGGAATGCAAAGGGATAAGGAAGGTGAACTGTCGCAAGTGTGTTGAGGAAGATAGCGATACAGTGATTTAAAGGAGCGGGAAACTTCTACGTACGGTTCAGATCTGTTGACCGAATTTGGACGGTCCGGATTTTCTGGCCGTTACACCTTGCCTACTTCAGCGTTTTTATCTCCAGTCCCAACCAAATTCAGTCGGCTGGCTGATATTTGAGGCCGTAACCACTCGGCTATTCTTCTGGTTACTTCAAGATGACGAATGACACACACGCACAAGTGATTTTTATTCTTCACATCATGGTACATGACAAGTGGATACAGGATTACAGCATTCAAGGCATTGCACATTGTTGATACTGGATATTTGATGATTCTCTTCAAGATCTTCATCTTTTCTTACCTCCTTGGTGGATCTTGACGAGTGCGGCTTCGGGTACGACTTGCAACTGGACGATTGATGGGCTGCCATGGAGGCAGACCGTTGGGCAGATAGCGACGACGAGGATTTCCAGTGGCTTCATCTCCAGATGAGACATCAATGTATTCTGGCAGCGGTGGATCGACCGGACCTGGAGGTGGCGGCACAACATTCAGTGGAGGTACTATCGGCGGGGCTTCAGTGATGGCTAAGTTCTCAAGGTTTAGCATGGCTACATTTGGTGGTTGTGGTTCAGCTGGGGGCTGCTGGTTGGAACTGGAGGCACATTTCTTCTTCGAACTATTGGTTTTCTTCATCTTCAGCTAACTTCGATGAATACTTGGGGGCTGCGGTTGCAGCTTATTTATAGCAGAGCTGTGACTGTTTTTGATAAGGATGCTGTGGTGGAAAGGCAGCAGAGGACGCTTCAAGCAGTATCTCGGGCACTGTTGGTTTTACTGTGTTCCCGTGAGTCGTTTTGGACAACACACACGTGATCGGCTGAGCAACTTTTGGCAGCACACTGATGGCATTCAGTTTACTTGGCATATTCTGAGTTTGGTACAACTTCTTAGCTTCTTTGGAGTCTATGAACAATTCTACGACTTCTTCATAGACTCGGGGGCTAGCCCACGTGGGCTCACTTGCGTGAGCCCACGTCGCACTTCTATGCTTCCTCACTCGGACAGTCGGCAGTCGGACATTCTGGACTACTTTCTTCAGCTACTCTTGGAGTCTATGAACAACTCTACGACTTCTTCATAGACTCGGGGGCTAGCCCACGTGGGCTCACTTGCGTGAGCCCACGTCGCGCTTCATTCAGTCAGACGAGCAAGTTTTTGGATTCAACTTCGGCGGATGTCTTCATGCGGATATACTCTTCAGCTTCTATTAGAGTCTATGAACAACTCTGCGACTTCTTCATAGACTCGGGGGCTACATCCATAGGATGCACTAGACGTGCACCCTATGCTTCACCACTCGGCCAGTCAGTGGCTATATTCTTCGGGCTACAGATGCACAAGATCTTCACTTGGACGTTGAAGGCCTACGGGAGGCTTTCCCAGAATTGAACTCGCTCTTTGAGTCGGTTTTATGAACTGCAGTGAAGAGCGAGACGGTCGCCAAAACCCTACGAGCTGTCATCATCCTGGGCACATGTTGCTGGATGGGCTTAGATTCCGGCCGAGTGAAAGCTCGGTTCGAGACTCGCAACTCACTTCTGGCTTTTAACAGCTGTAGTGCACCAGTTGTGGGGAGTTCCCATAACTCCCATGGAGTTCCCCTTTACGGTAATAGCTTTTGTCTATATGCCAGGCTCTGTTCAGACCTTCTGCCTAATCCTTTGGATTACTCAGAAGCTCGGGGGCTGCACCTTACAGGTGTGTTTTAAAAAATCCTGCTGGTAAGCATACTTTTTAAAGTCTTGGTCAACTTCGAGTTGAATGCTACTGACAGGTAGGGACACGCTTTCTGAGCCCAGCCTTTGTTCCCGACGTCAGTCGGCATTGGGTGTTCCTTCATCTTCATGCCTAATTCGAGGCCTTGCTGATCTTGGTATTCCCAGGATTCAGTTTCTTCATCGATTTACTTCGGTAACTATTACTCTTTGGAGTTCTTTTTTATTGACCAGCTATGCTGAGGATTATTGTACATGGAGTCGGAACCAGTCGGAAGTCTTCAAGATCAATCAAAAAGAACTCGGGGGCTACTGTCGATGATATGAGACCCGGGTATACTCAAGATACAACAAGGCCGAGTTATCCAGTAATGGGGAATCGGTTTGGCCCAAGAAGGACCGGGTGGCCCGACGGACCTAAAGTCAGTCGGCCCACTCGGCCAGGAGATAAACATCAATCAACTTGTACTACAAGGCTGTTTACCATGTAACCGACTAGGTTTAGATCCATGTAACCCTGCACCCCCGACTATATAAGGCGGGCAGGAGACCTACAGAAAACTCTCTCGCAATACATCACACCAGCACAGGACGTAGGGTATTACGCCTTCGGTGGCCTGAACCTGTATAAACCCTCGTCTCCTGTGTTACCATCGTGTTCTTGATTCTCATACACCCATAAAATAACTATCGAGGCCCTAAAACCTCGACACAACGTGTTGAGAAGCTCGCAGTACCACGTGTTCAGCAAAGAGGAGAAAGAGGCTCATCCTGAGACGGGGAGAAGAATCCAGAAATTGTGTGGCGTGAAGCTATTCAGGGCACAATCTTAACCGTCAGTTGCCACATCAACGGTGGACATTAGCTAGCCAATGACGTGCGAGAGAATCGCACGCGATTTAGAGATGTAGAGATGGCGCAGTATGCATGCAGGTAAAAAAAAAAAGTATTACTTCCACGGAGTCAAAGAGGAATCATGAATCAAAGATGTCTTTCCCTTTTTTTTCGCGCTGTAGTGGAGATGGAATTTTGTTTGTAGTGACTGAAAATATCGATTTCCTGTGTGAGCTAGCGAGCCGTCCAATGTCATGAGGAACCGAAGACTTGTACCCCGACTCTTAATAACACGCTCTACAGTGTATCCATTCTACAAATTAATAACACTAGTAGAGGATATAATTCCGTAATTATAAACAACAGCAAACAACTCTTCTAACCTCATTATCGGTGAATTTCATATAGGAGTGGTCATCATGCTTCATAATTAACATCCATTGTATGTTGACGATTGACAAAAATAGGTTTCCAATTTTGATTACTTGATCATCCTTGCAGCTAGACAACTTGGTGACCAAAGTACACTTCGGACGCAAGTGGCTAAATTTTGCATTGTTCTCTAAGAACAATAGGTTGTAATCTATAATAATTATTGGAAAGAAAGATAGTTTTATGCAGTCGTTGGAAATATATTACCTCGAAATTTATTTGAGTCAGTATCTATTGTGAAGTGAGGTCAATTATATATATTGTATCTGGTGTCATAGAGTTAAACATGTGTTCATATAATGTTTAGACATAATGTCATCCCACACATTTTCATCTATATTGTGTTGTTACACATACATATCCATGTTTTGGTTAAATCACGACAAACGTGCAGGTTTTCAACCTAAAATGTAAGGTCAACTTTACAAGCTTGTCAATGAACTGATATGTCTCCTCTCTGTGTATTTATTTTCGAAAAGAGGGTTTGCCCTCGGTTTTCATTATAAAAACCGTGATCATTACAAGTGTTGAAAAGTACACACCACAGCGCCAGAGTTATGGGCCCCTCTCACCCTACCCTGGCCCCTAATAGAACAACCAGACTGAAGAAAGAAAAACGCCTATCTACGACATCATCTCCAGAACTGAACCAGCAGCTTCTTCTAACTCATTCGGAATAATTGCTTTAAATCAATAAACAAAGGTATGCGTATGCTTTATCAAATAATTGCTCTAAATTACAAATGGTATTTGCTCACTAATTTTTTTCCGGTATGGATCATAACCTTTCGGAATGCAATCTCTATGCTTAAAACTTGGAAATCAGGAAACGAAAAACATAGTGACATGACAATGATAGATAATAGGTCTATTTATGTGATTTGTGTTTTTCACGGTTTCATTAAAAATTGAGCTTGCAATATCTACACTGTGACATCTTCTTGCCATCAAAAGTTTGAAGCTAAAGAGAGGCTCGAAAGACAAAGTACGTCCGAAGTCGTTGGCTGCCTTTTTGTAGTTGTAGTATGCAAGTCAGAGTGAACTTCTTTGAACTTCTACTGTTTTACGAATCTACTAACAAGAACCGCCATATATACAGTCCTATCTTTTCTTATTCTTAAGTAGATCGTAGATGACTGATCGATGATGATCAGCTAATAGAACACGACTATATTCCACTACAACTTATATATCGAAGAAACCCTGTTCACTAGGTATATACCCCCGACACCGTGGTTCGTGACCAGCTCCAGTTCAAGGACTTGGCTCCTGAGTCCTGACCAGCTCCAGTTCGAGGACTGCGTCACACACACACCGCGGTGACCGGGCTGTTGGCGGCGTCGGCGTCCACAAGCTCCTATGAAGAAACGAGGTAGATCGACGATCAACGAGCCATGGCGGTAGGGTAGACACACACACACACACACACACCAACTCCACGACTCGATCCTCCTCACCTTGCTTCCTGGCAGGATCAGCACTACGCGACTCAGCACGGGAAAGCGATTGCGAGCGGCACTAGAGGATTTTGGCAGGGACTCCTCGCCGGCGACGAAGATGAAAAGGGGTGGCTGCTTTGGTGGCTTGGCGGCGCGAGGGAGGAAACGGAGGGAGGTCGTGGCTGCGCACGGATTTGATAGGGCGATAGGTAGGGTTCGGCGACGCGAGGCGATGGATTGAGCCACGCGTCCCTCGGCGTTTGTGCAACGGAATCAGAGAGAGGCGGATGGGTGTCAGGTGGGGTTCTGGTTCAACTTGGAGACGGGGGTGAATGGAGATGATGCCGTTGCTGACTTGCTGCTACCAAAGATTCCGCCGTCGAGGTTTGCTTGGGTGCGGCGCGAGATTTGCTTCGACGGCACTCGCGCGGTCGGCTTTGGCGGACGCACACGCAAGGCAGCGAGGTGGCTCAGTGTCAGTTTTTTTTTTTTTTTTTTTTTTTTGAGAATCGGTGGCTCAGTGTCAGTGCCATGGCGTCTACGTAGTCGTACGGCAAAGGAGGAAGATGCCGCTGTGTTAGACGAGCTGGGCCACTGTTCTGGACTGGGTCACGCTATTACTGCGTCGCGGGTTTTTTTGGTCCAGAGCGCAGGATGGGCCACGGGCTACACTGCTGGGCGCAACTGCCTTTGCTGCTGCTGATCGCTTGGGTCCGAACAAGTAGATAAACTGGATTGCTCGGGTGGCCCAGGCGCCAATCAGCAAACGAACAAACAAGAATGTTTGACTTTTACTTCTTTTTGACATATGAGGTCAAATTCAAATACAAACTCGAACACTGATTTGAATTCCAACAATATTTCTCTCTAGTTCTTGATCCAAATTTTTGTACGAGGAAATTTTTGGTAACGACACGAGTTTCGAGGTATAGGGCAAAACTGACCACAAGAACTTGAATTGAAGAATTTACTATTTCCGGTTTGAATCTCGAAACTCAGGCTGCTACAGGCGGCGAGAGCGAGGAGAATCCTAAGGCTACGTTATTCAGGCTCCGTCCCGGGGCCAAGAGCACGATGAGGAGGCCACCGACCACAAGCGGAAGCTCAAGGTCGGCAGCCATGGCGGCCCGGCGGATGAAAGAGCTCGGCGGCATAGTGCCCAACTACTGCTGCAACACTCTGGAGGCTGGATGTGGATCATCTGTACTCTAATAAGTTTATTTTGATATATTCTCTGCCTTCGAGCTATCATTTTGTATTTGAAAATTTATATAGACAGCCCCCACCAAAATTGGAACCAATCATTTCCTGCTGACACGAACGAAAAGTACTTAAGCGGCCAGGAGCTGGAAATAGAGCTGCCACATAGCAGCTATTTTTGAGGGATTCAAGAAGTTGCTTCCAGATGTACTCAACCCAAACATAGATATGAGCAGTTGAAATGCACCTAGTGCTGTGTTGGCACTGCCACATTATGTGAAAAGAAAAAAATATATATTAATGCCAAAGACCATCAGCATCACCAATGTGTGAATCCAGAGATTCGATATAAGTAAACAGAAGTTTAAGTTGACGGCAAATTCAATGTGAGTATATTGCAACAATTAGTTATAGATAACCCAACAAATTTACTAGTAGTTATATAAACATAATAAACTCAATAATATACCAACACAACAAGTGCAGGAATTGAGAATGTTATATGCCATTTTGGCACCTTCTGTGCTCCAAGGGTATGAACGGCGCCTCTTTTCGTTGGTTTCGTCCGACGCGCTAGTCTCGGCTGAGTCAGATTCGAACTGCAGCCCCACGATCACGAGTTCACGACGATCCGACTGAGTCGGTATTCGAACTGCAAGGCCCATCTCCGTATTAGGACCGGATCAGAAATGGGTTTTCGGCAACTATCTTTCGGAAAAAAAAAAGCTACAAGGAAGAACAAAAAAAATTCTTGAACGAGGCATGAGGAATTATTTTCTGTAACTAGTGTGTCCTTTTTTTTTAAAGTAAAATTTGTGCCTTTGTAATAAGGAAGTGAGGATGATGTGAAATTGTGCTAATCGGGCAGGCCAATGACAAAGTCTTCGGAGGGTAGAGGCTGTTTTGGTCCAAGCAGTGGCGGACCCAGCGGAAAATTTTAGGTATGGCGGAGCGGAGAGATGATTTTTTTTTCATGCCAAAGCACGGCATGAATCTTGATTATATTCATGTATCAAGAAGCTTTATTTTTTTCCCAGAAATTGATGAATTTGTTTGTAAGTTGTACCTTGTTAAGTAACTCAATCTTTCGATATATAGCATGTAGTAGAAAATATGTCTATAAATAACTAGACTTCTCAACATAAAATGTGACGAATTTTGCAGATTGGGTAAAACTGTTGTTTGAAAAATTCGAGCAAGTTAACCGCATAGCCACTTTTGAGTATTTTTAGTTTAATCTCCACAGGAGCTTTCTGAGTGATTCCAATCAAAATGGATTCTTTGTTATCTTTTCCATGATTCCTCAAATCGGCAGGATAATTGGAGCTCATTAAGAGCATGTTTTCAAATTTTGAAAGAGGAAGGAAAGAATGAATTTTGAAGCAAAATTGCCCTTCTGTTCTCTGTCTGGCGCTAGCAGCTGCAAATTTTGAAAGAGGAAGGAAAGAATGAATTTTGAAAGAGGAAGGAAAGAATGAATTTTGGAGCTGCAGCGGGAGGCTGCCGCGGATAGGGCCGATGCATATGGCTATATGGGCCTGTTGGTACCAGGTCGTCAACAAATAAAGCCAACGAAGCCCCGTACCCCTTCGGCAGTTGCTCTGCTGGTCTTCTTCCTTTGGCAGCGGACGTTCTGCTCAACTCCATCAACAATGGCGTCAAAATCGAACCGAAACAGGCCTAAGGGATGGAAGGGAAGGGGGTTTCAGGGCCTGCGTTTAGGCATGGCGGCCGCCATACCTTGCCATATTGGTGGGTCCGCCTCTGGGTCTAAGACTCCAAGTATTCTTCAGTTCAGCCGGAAGACCACGACGACGAGCCAGCCAGGTGATAGAACAAGCAAAGAAGAGCACCTGACTTGTCTTGCCGGGAAACGTCTTCGAAAATTCGTTTTTCTTTCTTTCTTTGAGCTTAGTTGGCTTTTCATTTTAGTCTGCTATATTACTACAATTACAAAATGCAGACATGCAGTGGACCGAGCGATAGAACAGAAACGCCTCTGTTTCATGTTTCGGCTGATTTTTTTTTGAAGGCAGAACGCCCCAAAGGGCTAGATGCTTCTCCATTACTCCACATACAGGCTTTTTACAAAAGGACCCTTACAGAAATGCAAACTAAGCATATGTCCTTACAAAAGCCTATGAGGACACAAAAGAACTTTGAAATTACAGCTAAGTCCTCGAAAGAAATTGCCACCGCCGACGAGCTGAATGAGACCAGCGCCGTCGCAGCAACTTCTTCACCATGGAGATGAGCACCACCGAAGAACTCAGAAGTAGCCACTCCAACAGGGACGCCTCCGTCCACAGACGGGACCACGTGGAGCGCACAACATGAAGCTGGCGAGCAACAGCGCCGTGAACGGGAAGGGGCCTCCTGATGCAAGCAGATTGACGGCGGTCCACCCGGGAATCGCCTCAAAACTTGCATCATCTAACGAGGTAGACAAAAGTCCAGCCGTAGATCTAGAGTCTGCATCGCCGGGCCAGACTACATGACCCATCTCGAGAAGAAGTTGGGGATCAGCAAGAACTAATCGACCCAAGATAGAGATGGGTAGCATCCACTGAAGAACACCACTAGAGAGAAGCACCGGTAGCCGCAACAAATCCATGAAAACTGCAGAAGGGCAATACAGAAAGAGAAAAGGGGGGGGGGGGGGGGGGGGGGGGGGGGGGGGTGGGGGCTACACTCACCGGGCAGGAGGCCGATGAGGACAAAAGCCATGACGGCAAGACCACAAGGGAAGAGGCACAAGCCAAATCGCGCCAGATACAAATCGCCAGACTGCAGCAATGGCGATGAGCAGCGATTTGGAGACTCCAGGAACTAGAACAAGACTAAAGCTAAGTACTAAGCTACTAAAAAGCTACCACACAGGGAGGGACCCCCTCCAACTCGCCGCCGGCAGGCCAGCGGGAAGGGAGATGGAGGGGGGCCAGTCAAGTTTCGGATGGGAGCTTGGAGGTTTGCAGGATGAGGAAGAGCTACAGTGCAGATGCGGGTGAGAGGAAGATGAGAACAAAGTGTATGTGTTGATGTATTGATGGTGCTGTTATGTTTCGGCTGATTGGTGGTTAATTAGTCAACAATTAGCCCCTACTACCTAATCCAGCTGAAACAGAGGCTTACCTTTTTTTACATAAAACAAGTGATGGACCCTAAACCGACAGTTTGTAATTCCTAATCTGCAATCAGGTCTCGTGTACTACCACATGAAATGCCTGCGTATTCGTAATTTAAAATAGTTCTTAAGGCCAAAGACCGTCACCATCACCATGTGTGAATCGAGAGATGCCCTTTCATATGAAAAAGAAATCTTTACGTTTGTATTATGTACTTTTTAATCCTATGCTGCAACAATGAGTTATAGACAACCAAAAAAATATACTTACTTATAAAGAAGATATAAACTCAATAATATACTGAGGCAACAAGTGAAGGAATTGAGAATGTTATGTCATTTTGGAACCTTGTGCTGTGTGTGCACCATATCTGATCACGCCCTGGTGAGCACGGAGTGACTTTCGTCGTGGAGCCCCGGAAGAACATCATTATCCTGCATGATCAAATCACAACAACTCACGCGTTGAAAAAAAATAATAACACCATAGCGCCTAGTCCAACAACAGAAATGTTGTACCGGAAACGGTGATCCTGGCGTGAACCACGTCGTCGCCTTTTCTGCGCCGTTCATTGTGGTTCATCGGACGGTCACTGTCTTGCCGCGTTTCAATTTTTTTTTGCAGTCAAACCCTCAAATTCTTGTTGGACTTGATTGTGTAAGGAAAAACTCAAATGGTACAGTAATTGAGTTCAATTTTTATGCGTTTGAACCCTTGCATTTGTCTCTAATCAATATGAAGAAGAGAAAATACAAAAGAGCCAGTCAACACCGGCCGTTTTTGATGACTTGATGTGGATAAAAAAAATCGTTCAACGGCAAGCATGTGAAAGCAACTTCTGGTCTTCTTCTGTTTGAATGTGAGACCACTACGTGAGAACATATGTGTATGTCGAAGTCGGTTCCTTCTTCGTTGTTTGAATGTATGACCGTTTACGTGAGAACATGTGTGGAGATTGGATATTAGGTCGGTTGGTTATGTGCTATATATAGCTCGTTTGCTGCTCGTAGCAAGGAAAGAATAATACAAAGGCATGGCTGGGTCGAGCTGCCGGCACCGGCGCAGCAAACCATGGCTAGCTTGAGCGCCTATGACAGCAGCAGCACCAGCCCCTCATTGCCTTGCTAGAGCAGCTCCACGTCCAGCATAGCTCCTCCAACACCGTCTCCTCTCTCCATGACCACCACCTTCACCCGTCAGTTGGCGCCCAATTCGACTGATGTATGCATGCTTGCTTCTGTTTGGATGCAGAACAGTTCAATTTCTTGAACTTCATTTTTGTTTATGTTTGTTCTTGACTAAAGGACTTACTGTTGATGCTTCGTATGCATGTTTTTCATGAAAATTGATGCTTATGGATGCAGTGCGTGCTTGCCTGGCAACACATCACAGGTGGTGAATTTGATTCATTAACAAAAGAAAAATGACTAGGTAGTGGTGTCTGCTGTCAGCGCCTTTCGCGACCGACGTTGGAAAAGTGAGGCGGTAGCCCTTCGTTTTCACACCGGTCGTCTTCCTTTCGCGACCGACAGTGGAAAAGTGAGGCGGTCGTCCACGACGGTGGAAAAGTGAGGCGGTCGTCAACGTGCATACATGCAGAGCCGTTCCTGAAGAATAGCGACGATCCTAGAAATCCACGCCATGATACAAGTAATTTATCTCTGTTTATGCCTAATTACTTACTGTTATGATTAATTAGTGTGTAATTAGCCCTAATCCGCGATCATTAGTTACTAATTACTTATGCTTAGATCCTAATGGTTAGATCTAGGGGATGATTATGTCTCGGACAGCAATTAGAAGGAGGTGATGTGCAGAATTGAGTAGCAAACCCCTCACTGATCAAGAAAATCCCCAAAATTCCCCAAAATTGTTCGAACCCTAACCCTAGAATTGAAATTGGGTGCTGTTTGCTTACCTGTTTTGGAGCTCGTCGTCGGCGTGCGCACCAACGTGCGCACGGCGGCGCGTGTCTCACCATGGCTGGCGCGGGACCCACACGGCACCATGGTTGCCGTGCCCGCGCCTTGGATCTGGTCGTTGGCGACACCGTGTGCACGATTGTTGTCGTGGGCGTCGCCGTCGCTGACGTGCTCCTCTCCCGGCTCGCTGGAGCGGCATCAAGCTCGCGACGCCTCATGAACCGCCGCGACGGACAGCATCGACGGAGCGCCGCGCGGATTATGTTCCCGCGCGCGCGCCGGCGATGGAGTCTGCCGCGGCTCTGCGCCGCGCAGCCTGCTCCGTCCTGACTGTCGCCGCCGCGCCGCATCACGATCCGCCGCTCTCACGCTCCTCGCTCTGCGCCCGAGAAAAACGGAGAGGAGGAGAAATGACCTAGGGTTTGCCCGGCCGCGGCGGTTTTGTTCGTCGTCGCGTCGCCCTCAGCCGTCCATCACGAACGGACGGCCGAGATCGTCTCTGGGGGTGGCAGGCCGGGCTCTGCGGGCCGCGTCTAATGGCATGGGCTCCGAGCCCGTGCGGGAGCGCGCGCTCGCCTAACTGGACCAGGCCAAATGCACGGGCTTTTGGGCTGCGCTGTTGTTTTTTAATTCGCAGCCCGATTAAACACGTGAATTTCTCTATTTCTTTTTCTCAGCATTACTGTTTTTATTTAAAGTTATTCATTTTGCTGCTGGAAAATTGCTAGAAAATTGTGCTAATTATGTTAAATTGCACACTGATGTTTACTGATGTCTCTGATTAAATGGAACAACGAGAATTTAATCAGAGAATTTTAATGATAAATTTGGCATTATTTTGACACACATTTAATTTCTGGCCAAAGCTGATTTTACTTATGTGTCTTGCCTGTTAATTATGTTTATTACGTTTCTGCCCAACGGTGATGCGAAATTAATTATGTGCATGTTTTAATCAAGCCAATGTAGATTAAATACATGTTGTTTTCTTTAATGACTAATGATATCTTGTTTAATTGAAGGAATGACACCCTCCGCTATCGCCACTTACTTGAATGGCGTGGAGAAGCTCTGTGGCACTAACGTCATGTCATGGAAGAAACAGATCCTGCTGATCCTAGGCATAATGAATAATGATTACTCTCTGATTAAAGACAAGGCCCAGAAGCCAATTTCAGGGGATAATGATGCTACACTCCCAGTCTTCCCTTGTGTTCTAGATATGAACGATGACTTTGACTAGCAGATTTGTTAGTCTAAATGTATTTGAGCTACTCATCTATTGTTTTTTTAAGTATAGTCAGTATAGTATATAACTTTGGTAGGTTCAGATTGTTTTAGATAGCAAAAGTATATCTTATAATGGATGGATAAATACAGTATTGCGCCGTGTAATGCATTCTGAGGTCAAATTTTTCCAATTTGCTGTCACCGTTTGATTCAGTTTTCTTGTTGGGAGCAGATTGAAAATAATTCCATTTCTGGAGCAAGATGAGCAGTTCTTTTGTATGTGTAAAGAGTGCTGGTGATGTCCACCTTTTATTCACTATAGTAGGTTTCTCAATGGAGAAGTGTTTTTGTACGGTCATTTGTTTTGTTTGTAAATATTCTGAGTGTATGTCTGCCTTTTGATTTCCTGCACTCTGAGCATGTAGTCCGGCTAGGGGCGACGACTTTACCCGGCCCTCCCGAGTTGTTTGGCGTCCCGACCTCCTGACCTAGCTGCCTCCCGACCTCCTAGAAAATATATAGACAATACAATACGAATACGTTCATCACGTAATCCTTTTTCTGTTATGTCACAACATGTTTAGGGACTTTTAGTTTGAGAAGGGCGCGCCATGGGCGCGCCACAGCTACTAGTCTGAATAATATAACACGCATTCCATTTCCATCTTGAGTCCATGACTCCATGTCGTCGAAAACTCGAAATCCTTAGCCACATGGCGCATTACGCCGGCTCTGAGTGTCACCCCTCCGGCAAGCTCTGGATGGCGGCCTCGTGTTGTCCCGTCGTGCTGGCTCTCAAGGACTCGTGGGCGCCATACTGATCCGGAGCGGATAGGTCCCACGGGTCATGGTCCAGGATGATCGGGGCCATTGTGCCCGGAATGTTGGGTGCGTTTGTTTTTTTTTTTTTTTTTTGCGAAGGAAAGAGATATATTGATTATCCAAGGAACTTTACATAAAAGACCCTGGAAGTCTTACAAATTACAGCATTATCCCTAACCCTAACCAAACCTGGATGGATCTCAGATCCGCCGCCGCCGCCGTACGCCGGAGACCGCCGGACCCCTCCCTTTTCTTCCTCCAACTTCGTCGCGAGCACTCTTTGAAAGAAAAGCCAAAGGAGACAGCAGCTCAACCTTCCTTGAACCGCATGAGCAAAAGCTGAACGAGCTAGGGCCGCTGGCGAGCAAAGGGGAGAGGAGGGGCATGAACCCGACGAGAAGGCCATCACCGCCGTCCGCCACCGCCGACCGAAAAGAGACACCGTTTGTTTCCCTGGACTGGGTTGGATTGGCTTGGGCAGGGCCATCCAATCCAGTGTTTGTTTCGTCAGCTTCAATAGATTAGAATGTGATTATTAGTAATTAGCATGTTTTATTATTAATTAAGAATTGTTGTAACATGATAATATTTATAAAAATAAAGTAGGTTAATTAGTGTATAATTAGCTACTATTATTTGCAAATAAGATATAAAATTAAGTTAATTAACCTCATCCAACATTTTCATATCCTTCAAACGAACACAAACAATGGATGGTCCTGTCCAGTCAAACAAACAATAAGTTGGATGATCCCATCCCAGAAAACATGGATAGGACGGTCCCATCCAACCTTGATGCCAAAACAAACACACCTTAAAGGGGTCTCCCAACGAAGGTCAATAAGTGGAAAAGAAAATTTGGAGAAAGAAAATGTGTGTGCACTTTGTGGCACCCAGCCGGAGATGAGTACCATGCATTGATACGCTGTAATCACGCCACTGCACTTCGGGTGGCGATGTCTGAATTTTGGAGCTTGCCGGCAGAGGAGGAGCTGAGATGCCATGGCCCTGAGTGGCTGTTGATTTTATTATCCAGAATTCCTGCTGAACAGGGTGCCCATTTGGTGCTTCTCCTCTGGCGTATCTGGCAGGTGCGGAATGATGTTTGTTCACAATGCTAAGGTTATCTCCATCGCCAGTTCAGTAGGTTTCCTGAGAAGCTATGCTGAGTCTCTTCGGCTATCCGTCCGGCAACCGTCTGAATTGTCGTGGGCAATGGGAAAGGCGGGGCGATGCAAGCGGGCTCTTGGGCCGGACAAAAGTGTCAAAAAGAAGTTGAATTGGCAGGCTCCTGATGAGGGATGATAAAGATAAACGTTGATGGTGGTTTCTCTGCAGATGATGGACGTGCTGGTGTGGGCGTGGTGATTCGTGACCATCATGGCGCGGTCTGCTCTCGTCTTGGCGAGTGCTGTTTGATGGCGTTTCTGCAGAGGAAGTGGAGGCAAGGGCATGTAGAGAGGGAGTCGAGTTGGCCAGGGAATGGACGCGGGTGAAAGCGGTGCTAGAGTCTGACTGTGCGGCAGTAATTTCAGCGTTGAACAGTCCAAGTACCCCGCGTTCGAGCTTGTTCTTCTTGCTGCAAGAGATCAAGGAGATCGGTGGTTCTTTGCCGGAGCTGAGGTTCCAGGCTGTAAAGAGAGAGCAGAATAGTGTTGCACATGAGCTCGCACACTTGGCGAAACGCACGGTCCACACGGCAGTGTGGCGTGCGCAGGTTCCCCGGTGTGTTGAGCAATTGGTCGCGTTAGATTGTAATCCGAATACGACGTGATCAATAAAGCTCTCTCTTTCTCGCAAAAAAAAATTAGCATGTTTTATTATTAATTAAGAATTGTTGTAACATGATAATATTTATAAAAATAAAGTAGGTTAATTAGTGTATAATTAGCTACTATTATTTGCAAATAAGATATAAAATTAAGTTAATTAACCTCATCCAACATTTTCATATCCTTCAAACGAACACAAACAATGGATGGTCCTGTCCAGTCAAACAAACAATAAGTTGGATGATCCCATCCCAGAAAACATGGATAGGACGGTCCCATCCAACCTTGATGCCAAAACAAACACACCTTAAAGGGGTCTCGTGTACCCATAGTCGTTGTCGTCGACAGGGGCGGAGCCAGGTATCGGCCAACCTGGGCTCCGGCCCCCCCTTGCTCCTGATTATTTTCTGAAGACTCCTAATCATTATCCATCCAGGTTCTAGGCCATGCAGAATATTTCCGATGTCATCATGTCTAAACACAAGGCACTAGAGCTTAAATCTTGCACGCAATTGACAGTAGCTCAACGGGATGTACTAGAATTGAAGCATAGGCAGCTCGAAACACTATGAACACACCATTGACGAGAACCTTGGGCACATGCCGGCCCCCTCTACAGGGAGATGCTGGCTCCGCCACTGGTCGTCGAAGGTTCTAGTGACCGTCTGCCGCGGCCTTGTGACCACTAACATCCGGTCATGATCACTGTCTGATGTAAGACATGCAGTTGTGAAGTGTTGACCTCGAGTTTTATTTTTTTTGAAAAGTGTTAGACCGACCTATCATCGGCAATGTAGGGTCTGTTTGGTAGCCGGTCTCTCCTTGCTTTGCTAGCCGCGCCTAGTCTTGCTTTCGACGGAGAGTTGATTTTAGGGTCTGTTTGGTAGCCGGTCTCTCCTTGCTTTGCTAGCCGCGCCTAGTCTTGCTTTCGACGGAGAGTTGATTTTAGGGTCTGTTTGGTAGCCGGCCTCTCCTTGCTTTGCTAGCTGCGCCTAGTCTTGCTTTCGACGGAGAGTTGATTTTAGGGTACGTTTGATAGCCGGTTTCTCTTTGCTTTGCTAGCCGCGTCTAGCCTTGCTTTCGACGGAGAGCTGATTTTACTCTTCAGCTTCAACAAGAAAAAGCTAGAAAACACGGACCCCAAGATGCTACAGTAAGAAAACTAAACGCACTTGTCAAAACACTCTCCTTGATGGCCTAAGCAAGGCAAGGCTACCAAACAAACCTCTTTATTCTCCAGCTTCAACAAGGAAAAACTAGAAAACACGGACCCCAAGATGCTACAGTAAGAAAACCAAACGCACTTGTCAAAATACTCTACTTTTTTTTTGCGAAAGGGAGAGGTATTATATTAAAAAAGAAGCACAGTACATCACCTTTTACACATAGACCCTGGAAACAGAAAGAAATTACAACCAGGGACGCTAAGGACCTAGCTGCAAAAACCTTGAGCTTCCAGTAGGTTCGCCCGTCTCGACAGCTCCACGCCGACGGCGCCAGCGCCGCCGACCGGCAACGAATCTCGCCGGAGATGCTGAGGAAGCACAACGAAAGTTGGATGCCGCAAGATCCAACGACTCGGACACTCCACCAAGCCGTATCTGGTTCTATGAACGAATATCGGCGACCTCCACCGCAGCACCGACGAGAAGAAAGCACAAATCCGAAGAAATCGACATCCACACAAGACGCCGACAGCCCGGAACCAAGATCCACCGTGGCCAGCGATGCCGGCGACGGGAACCACAAAATCCTCCACCCTTCCGCAAAAGAAACGGAGGAAAACAGACTCCACAAGGACTCACCGAGCGAGCAACGGCCGTCGACGACACCATCACGGCCAGATCCGCCAAGGAGGAACGCAATCCGGCCGCCATCACCGACGACGAAGCCGGAACCCTAACCCTAGAAGGGGAGCTAAACTAACCTAATCTAAAGCTAGAAACGGTGACCGGACGGCAGCTCCGTCGATCTCCCGACCCTCCGAAGCCCTACGGGCCGCCGGAGAGGAGGGAGATCGGAGGGAGCCGCCGCCGGGAAAGGGATCGCTCGGAGTCGCCCGCTCTCTACTGTAGCGAGGGAGGGGAACGCGAGCGAGAGTGCGTCAAAATACTCTACTTGATGGGCTGAGCAAGGCAAGGGAGCAAGGCTACCAAACATATCTGTAATTTTGAAGTTGTTTGATATCCTAGCAGGAGGTACATACCAAGCGGTTAATGTGTAAATAATAATTGTGCAAAAGGGCTTGCTAAAATTTAGTTGGCTGAAAATTATCTTAATTTTCAGTCGTTTTGAGTTTTGGGTCTGAGAAACAGACCCATTAAGAGAAAATAGTGCAAACAAAGGATAAAATACATTTTTTAATTACTATAGAAGTACATAAGACAAAATTTTATAATTCATCTTATACAAAATACATAACCCTACGCTTTTTTTAAACTACAAATCAAATCAAATCGAAATTATTTGTGAATTAATTAGCAAACCCGTTAAACTCGACCAACCCGTTACGCGCGACGCGCCTGCGCCCATGCCCCGCGCGCGCTGCACACCTGCCGCAACCGCTGCGCTAACGACGCGCGTCCGACTGAAAGCGTGGCAGCGTTCAGTCGATTGCGATTTAGGATTCTCGTAAAGTATGACGTATATACCTGTAATAAAAAAAAAATACCACAGATTTCAGATAGTTACAATGAACTTTTTGATATTTTTAGCTTCAAAATATGAAGGTGATATCCATTTGTTAATCAAACTACAGGACAATCTAGAAAAAGGACACATGAAAATAAGTGTAAACATTTGTTAAAAAATTACAGGTTACTCTATAAAGAACACGTTAAAATATCACAATGGCCGAATCCATACCTCACTATAGATTTTTTTTGTGCATTATATATTTATCAGAGGTTCATATGTTGCCCAGAAACATGGAAGCTTAGTCACATTTTGCCACTTTGGATACTGCCCCAACCTTTTCTGCTATGTTCACCTAAGATGGTTCTTTTTATTCTAACAATCTGGGTTCGATTTTAAACACTTCCACCTTCTTGTTTCAAAAGAGAGAAAAAAAAATCTAACCCACCTGAGTATGAAAGCAAGTTATTTTTATAGGATTAGGATCAAAATCATTGATATCCCTATTTTATTTTAAACAAGATTCATTAAGGCTATACGAAAGCAAATTATTTTTCATAGGATTAGGATTAAAATCATTGATATCACATTTCATTTTAATTTAGATTCATTAGGGCTAACAAACTAAAATAGGAAGACCTTTAATTGCTCTCATAGGTATAAGATCAAGAAATGTTCTCTTTTGGGTCAATGTGAAGTTTTTTATGGATGTAGGAAGACTAGATTGACTGTCCTGGATGATATAGTGTCACAGCCCGTGGCCACCGGCGAGCTAGACCGGGACGTGAGCACGTAGACAGGGCGTCGCCGTCGAGCGAAGCGGCCGCTGAAATAATTCGATGGCTTTCTCTGATGCTTCTCCTCTATCCTTTGTAGAGCTGGTGCTGCTTCCTGGGTTGGGCCATGGGCTGACCAACGGCCCATTGATTTCAGACCATAGTCCGGGACTGGTCCGGGTGTTACATTACCGCCCCCACAAAATGTTACTTGTCCCCAAGCAACTGTATTCTCTGCGGCGCATACCGCTCCTTGCTCATTCTGAGTTGTACTTCTTTCTGAAGAAGTTGTGCGAATAGGCTGTCCTGAGCAACCTCATTTAATCTGCCAACTTGAATACCAGGAAGCTGATAATATGCTGCACTTAATTCATATTCCACCGAAAAGCTATCTGATATGGTGAACTCCCCTTTGCTTTCTTTTTCTTGTACACTGATGTCCAAATGTGTTCTGAAGAGCCATACTCTGGTATATATGCTAAACATCGAATGAGCCGATTGTGCTCTCAGATCAGCAGGATAGACAATATGCAGACTGGACACTTCTGAAAATTTCTGAACAAGCTGAAGTGGTATTGATATGTCACTCAACTCAGATACCAATCCCATAATAATATACCTCCAGATACCAGGATCCCATTGCCTTCTAGAAACCCATGCTTTATTGTACTCCACACTCGTCAGATAGTGATCAACAAATAACTCGTGCTTGTAAGGTTCATCACTGAACTTACATCTTTTAAGTGGACTACATGATATGCAGAATGCCTTTTGCACAGGACAGTCAGCTGATAAATTGAATTCTACCTTTTCCTTCTGTCCTGTTCCCCTCAATGGAAGGAGCTTGTAATCAACAACTTCACCACAACTCATGTCAGACTGAGGGAACTTATCTTTGGATATACTATGCTCCACTGGCTCAATGAACAACTCAGGTTGATTGTTGAATGTCAAGTGAGACATATGGTTGAGCTCATGATTTGAAGGTTTTGCTGATTGCTCAAGCTCAATCATCACGTCCTCAACGTCACAGTCACGACTAGTTGTTTGAACCAGCACTTGTTCTGTATGAGCTGTGCCATGCTCGAGTATTTCTTCAGACACTTTTTCAGTAGCATCCTGACCAAGCTCTAGGAATAGTGATGATCTACAAATATGGATGAGCTTAGTGTTGGACTCAGCACCAAATGAATTTCTCCAAACTCTTGTTCTGCAGCATCCAACCCAACATTTGGTTTTGTCTTCTCATCATCTGTGTATTTCTCACGGCATGCTATCTGCCACAACAATCCATCGTGCATGTCCTGGTTTGTTGGCTCATCCCACACTACCGTGTCATAAGAAAGTTTCTCGCTGATGTCCAGCTTGGCACTTGGCTGTGTCTCCTCACTAATCAAGCCGTCTCCATTCTGTGCTACCAATGGCAAAAGAACCTGAAATGCAATCTGCTCTATCTGACTTGTGTCGTCCTTCGGAGGCATTTCATCAAACACTGGGAGGGCAGCAACCTCAATCACATGCTCTGCACCCGTTGCTAACTGCAGCAACAATCCATCATCGAGATCAATGTCGTTCATAATTCCTCATCCCAGATGATATCCATTTGATGCGTTTCACTAGTGAAGTCAGAGGCAACACCCTCAGCTTTCACAGGTGACACAAACACACCATGCTTCTTACCTGTTACTTCAACATCCTTAAGAAGCATTTCATCGAACACCTGAGATGCAGAACGAGGAACAGGTTCTTGCACCACCAAGTGAGTTATGTAAGCGAGGCTAGAGACTGCGGAAGACGCCACACCAAGGGGCGCCGCATGCATTGCTATTTACATGGTCAATACAACTTGAGTTACAAGTAAGAGATCAATCGGGAAAACAATCAACCGAGATACTCTTAGAGATAGCCTATACAGCAACTACCAAATAAAAAATCGTGTACAAGATGGAGTCCAAAACATATCTCGCTAACAGCCCCCCTCAATCGACGCGGGAGAACAGCGGACGCAGAGACTGGAGCAGAACTCTTGAAACAGCTGCGTCGGAAGGCCCTTAGTCATAATGTCAGCAAACTGATGTTGGGATGGAACATGCAGAACCCGAATCTGACCAAGAGCCACCTTCTCTCGAACAAAGTGGATGTCAATCTCAATATGTTTCGTACACCAGTGTTGAATAGGATTAGCAGCCATATATACAGCACTAATATTATCACAATATACAACTGTCGTTGATGACAACGGGTGATGGAGCTCAACCAATAACTGGCGCAACCAAGCTGTCTCGGCCACCGCATTGCAACTGCTCGGTACTCTGCCTCTCACTGGAGCGAGACACCGTAGCTTGTCGTTTAGACGATCAAGAAACAAGATTATCACCAAGGTAAACACAATACCCGGAAGTGGAGCGACGTGTATCAGGGCAGCCCGCCCAATCGGCATCGGAGTAAGCAGTCAAGGAAGAGCAAGAAGTCGTGCCAAGGTGAAGACCGTCAAGTGTGCCCTTCACGTAGCGCAGAATGCGTTTCAACATAGCAAGATGGGGTTCTCGAGGAGCGTGCATAAATAGACAAATTTGTTGAACAGCAAAAGCAATGTCGGGACGGGTCAAAGTGAGATATTGTAGAGCGCCAGCCAAGCTACGATACTCAGTAGGATCAGACACCAGAGAACCCCCAGTAGCGGAGAGTTTGACACGAGCTTCAGCAGGAGTAGCAACGGCATGACACTCCGACATGCCTGCACGTTGCAGCAGTTCAGACTTCAGAAGCATACTGCCGCTGGGACATAAAAATGCCATTTGATGACCGGGTGACATGAACGCCTAGGAAGTGATGAAGAGAGCCCAAATCGGTCATGGCAAATTCAGAATGTAAGGCAGCAGTAAGATCATAGAGGAGGACAGAAGATGAGGCCGTAAGAACGATATCATCGACGTAAAGCAAGAGATAGGCGAGAGCATCACCGCGACGAAGCACAAAAAGCGACGCATCACTGGCCGAGGCAAGGAAACCAATGCTGCGAAGATAAATGGCAAAACGTTGAAACCAAGCTCGAGGTGCCTGTTTTAACCCGTAAAGAGATTTACGGAGGTGATAAACATGAGAGGGACGAGAAGAATCCACAAAACCGGACGGTTGCTGGCAATAGACAGTTTCATCGAGGTGCCCATGAAGGAAGGCATTTTTAACATCGAGTTGATGCACCGGCCAAGAGCGAGAAACAACCAAGCTTAGAACAACGCGAATGGTAGATGGTTTGACAACCGGCGAAAAGGTTTCATCAAAATCGACGCCGGGCTGTTGGGAGAAACCACGAACAACCCAACGTGCTTTGTAATGAGAAAGGGAACCATCAGATGAAACTTGTGTTTAAAAATCCATTTACCAGACACGATATTAGCACCAGGAGGGGGCGGTACAAGTTGCCAGGTACCGTTGTCAACAAGGGCCTGATATTCAGACAGCATAGCAGAGGCCAGTTCGGGTCCTTGAGAGCAGACAAATAGGTTTTGGGAATAGGAGAAATGTGTTGAACACTCAGGTTGAGGCGGTCTACAGGGAAGGTGAGACCAGACTTCACCGTGGTAACGACCGTGTAAGGGCCAGTGCCAGGACGCGGCACGGCAGGATCAACAGGACAGCAGGTGCCGGATGCGAAGCAGCGCGAGGTGCAAGTGCCGAACAGGAGCTGGGCGCGCGCGAGTTGCAATGGGCGGGGGCGGTGGGGGTTAGTACTAGTGGGGGTGGAGGTGAACTGCGCGAGACTGAGCGAGAAGCTGGGCCGGGCGAGGCGGGTGCTGGGCCGGGCGAGGCAGGTGCCGGGCCAGACAAAGCGCTAGGTGAAGATGGTGCTGGATCGGCAATTGGGACAGACGCTCCACGCTGGGAAGCAGAAACCTGAGCCGGGAAGAAAGGACAGGAAGAAGGATGCGACGCAACAAAATCCGTCAAAAAATCAAAAGAATTTGGTTCAGTGGCCGGAGAACAAGAAGCAAAAGGAAACACTGATTCATCAAACACAACGTGCCTCGAAGTGATAATACGATGAGACACAGGATCAAAACAGCGGTATCCCTTGTGAGAGGGTGGGTAGCCAAAGAATACACACGGGACAGACCTCGGCGCGAGTTTGTTTGGAGCAGTAGCACTGAGATTAGGAAAACATAAACATCCGGAAACCCGAAGATGATCGTATGTTGGTTTAGAGCCAAAAAGACGTTCATGCGGGGTGGAAAAAGGAAGGGATTTTTGTGGGTCGGCGAGCGAGGAGATGTTGGGCAGTGGCGAGAGCCTCGACCCAAAAGGGAGGTGGGAGATGGGCCTGCATCATGAGGGTGTGCATAACGTCAGTGACAGTACGGATAGCACGTTCAGCCGTCCCATTCTGTGGAGAGGTATGGGGGCACGAGAGGCGAAGCAAGGTGCCATGGCGATTAAGCAGTGTCGTGAGTGCCGAGTTGACGAACTCCCGACCATTGTCGGTTTGCAGAGCAGCAATGGTGGCGTTGAACTGAGTGCTAGCATAAGCAAAGAAATCTCGTAGTGTAGGAAAGACATCAGACTTTTTATGAAGTGGAAAAGTCCAAATGTAATGTGAAAAATCATCAACTACGATCAAATAATATTGATAGCCAGAAGTACTGAGGACGGGTGAGGTCCAGACATCACAATGAATAAGTTCAAAGCACCGTGCACTACGTTTATTAGATGACACAAATGGGAGCCGAACATGTTTACCCAGTTGGCAAGCTTGGCAAACAGAAGAACGACCTTTATTACATGGGAGGCTAAACTTATTTGAAAAAGCTAAAGAAGCATCGCGCCCGGGATGGCCAAGCCGCCAGTGCCACAACTCCGTCGAGGCGATGGAGAGGAAGGTGATCAGCGACGTGGATGCTGCTTGCGAGAGCACGGTGTAGAGGTCCCCTGTGCTGTTGGAGCGAAAGATCTCACGCCGAGTCCGGAGGTCCTTGATAAAAAAACCAAAAGGATCAAATTCAACCGAGCAAAGATTATCACGAGTAAATTTGCGAATGGAGATAAGATTTTTGACAAGATGAGGAACAAGGAGGACATCAGGAAGAACAAAGGAAAATGTGGGTGTGTGAAGCGACGAGTGACCAATATGTGATATGGGCACCCGTGAGCCATTGCCAACAGTAACCATGGAAGAAGAGGGGTTAGGGAAAAGAGAAGTAAGTATACCGGAGTTAGCCGACATGTGAGACGAGGCTCCTGAGTCCATCACCCAATCACCACCTTGGACAGCCAGCGCGTTGAGGGCCGCAATGAGACCCGCCTGGTCCCACTGCGGCGCCGACATGGAGGACGGACGGCGCAGACTGTGTCTGGGGCGCTGAAGGAGGGGCGCCGAGTATCCCAGCACCAGAAGTGGGGGGGCACGCCACTGCTGTAGTGGTGCCGGCACCTGCGAAGGCGCAGGACCACGGTAGCTCAAGTGCTGCGGTGGCGAGGGCAACTGTGACGGCGGGGGCCCGTAGTACAGCCAAGTGCCATGGGGGCCAGGGACGGCAGGGGCACGAGGCGCACTGTGAGAGGTCGGGACAGGAGCCTTGCCCTTGCCCTTGTTCTTGTAGCGCCCTCGGCCGCCCGAGGAGGACTGGCCGCCGGGAGCAGTGGACGCCGAGCTCGGGGGCGGTGGCGGAGTAGAGCCCCCCGAGGCGGCGAACAGGGACGTGGCGGCCGCCATTTTGGCCTCATTGGCCTGGCGCAGCTCCTCGTACAGCAGCATGGAACGGCGCCTGATTCTGGGCCTGGTTGGCGGTGCTGCTGAAGCGGCCAGCAAGACCACGGAGGGTGTTCATGGTGAGGGCGCGGTCGGTGACGGTCTCGCCGATGTCGCGGAGAGCGTTGGCGAGAGCCTTCTGGCGGAGGCAGTAGTCGGTGACGGAGGAGTCGCCCTGGTAGAGGTTGCGAAACTCGGCCTCAAGGTAGAGAGCGCGAGCCTCACGGTTGTCGTGGAAAACCCCCTTGATGGCGTTCCACAGAGCGCCGGCGTTCTGCTGCGGCTCCATGCAGATGTCGAGCAGCTCCTGGGAGACGGAGCCGTAGAGCCAGGTCAGGACGACGTAGTTGGCGCGAACCCACTCCGGGTTGTTGGGCTGCGGGTCGGAGCCGTCGACGTGGTGGAGCAGATCGAACTTGCCAAGCATGGCGGTGAAGCACTGCGTCCAGCGGGAGTAGTTCGACGACTTCAGGTCGAGGACGATGGGGATGTGCGTCTTGATGCTGGCCACAGAGAGGGCGGCCATGGTGGAGGAGCCGGCGCTGAGCGACGAGATCGCCGCAGACGAGGAGGACGAGGTGCTTCTAGAGTTCATCGCGCCGGTGGTGGAGGGACTAAGGGCGCCGGTGGTGGAGGTGCCAAGGGCGCCGGTTTTGGAGGTGCCAAGGGCAGGAGCCGAGGGAGCGCTGGTGCCGTCCTGAGACATGGCGGCGCGAGCTTGGCGAGAGGCGGAAGCGGTGGAGATCGTAGATCAATCTGATACCATGTAAGCGAGGCTAGAGATTGCGGAAGACGCCACACCAAGGGGCGCCGCAAGCGAGGCTAGAGATTGCGGAAGACGCCACACCAAGGGGCGCCGCATGCATTGCTATTTATATGGTCAATACAACTTGAGTTACAAGTAAGAGATCAATCGGGAAAACAATCAACCGAGATACTCTTCTTTTTAGATAATGGAAACCAAAGTCTCCGGCCTCTGCAAGCACGCAGCCTGATTTTGTTTTTTATACAAACGTTCAGTCATCCGACTGAAATACCAAGCAGTGGCGGATCCAACGGGGCAGCAGGGGGGTCTCAAGCCCCCCCTACTGCTCCGCGGACAGTGGAGCCCCCCCTAGAGCCCTCCTCCAATTTTTTCCGGCATGGAGGCGAGATTGGGGGAGACTGGAGGTTGAAGACGATGGAGAAAGTTGTCTGTCCGCGAGTTGGGCTTGAAATA